>ML258221.1:556-52981 GCA_005239495.1 Nicotiana undulata | reverse complement strand
ATATATATATATATATATATATATATATATATATATATATATATATATATATATGGAGCCTTGAAGAAAATTAGAGAGGTAGCTAAGGTGGTTCTATGTTGGTAACTAGATGCCAATGAGGGCTATGTGGGTTGAAAAGAAACATAATGCTACAAGAAAGAAAAATGTGAGTAGTGTTCAAGGAGGGTGTAGTCACTTGTATCCCAAATGCTTATCTGACCCTTCCCTAAACCTACATTACAAGCTTAAAAAGTCCTTATGGGATCTCCAACCGAATGTTCTTAGAATAGGCGGTGAATTAAAATAAGGGCAAGCTTATGGCATGATGTGTTGTAACACTTGAAATTCTTTGTGAGAGTGAGTGTCTTTGTGAATTTGTCCCTTGTGTTGTTATTGTAAATATGGTAATTTTGGGACTCTCTTTCTTGTGAGGGCACATGAACTGCAATGTTTAACAAAAGTTAAGTTCTTGAAGTCGAATGCAAGTGCACTTAGCTGAGAGTAACATTTTGTCAAATTGGTCGAGGCTCAAAGTTCACCGGTTGATTAGCTTCTTTGTAAATAACAATGGTTGTTCAAGAAGGGTAAATAAATGAAAGTACATGCTTGCAAATCTGATGATTAAAACCGTTTGCGGTCACTATTGTTCCATGTCGTTTAGTTAGAGTCTAGAATAGGATAGTGTTGTTTTAGTTGCTTGAGGACAAGCAAGAGTTTAAGTTGGGGGTGTTGATGTGCCGATAAATTTTGGCACATTTAATACCAATTGCTTAGATTCTTAGCTCATTTTAAATGCAATTGTTCATAATTCTTATGAAGTTTTGATATTTTGTAGTGCATGAGGCTTGAGAACCCAAAAACATGTTAATAAAGTCAAGAAGCTGCAAAAGAGCGAAAAGAAGATAGGAATGTGGCCGCAAACCTCACATGCGGACCGCATAATGCTCAAGGACATCGCATATCACAACAGCTTGTTTGGAAATTTCAAGTGAAGAAACTGCGGTCCATTATGCGACCGCATAACAGGTCTGCGGGCCGCATAATGGATCCCAAATCTCCAGTAGAAGCTGCTGAGCTAAAGAAATGCGGTCGCATTTCTACAATGCGAACCGCAGAACCAACTTGCGATGAACAGCTGGGATCTAGATCTGGGATTTGCAATGAAAGTGAAGAATATGAGGACCGCATGTTTGTTATGCAACAGAAATGCGGTCGCATAATGTGTCTGAAAGGGTATTTTTGTCCAGAATTGACCCCGACTTTTAGCCACTATAAATGGATTTATTAGGATTTTATGGGGGCATCTTGTCTAAAAAAGGAGCTACATTCCAAGCATTGAATATTCCTATCTCTTGGAAGTTTGAGAGTGAAGAATCTTGCACTTTGTAAGCATTATGACATTAAAAATTCTCATCTTTTTGTAGTTTAGCATGTATAGCTAGCTTTAAATACTAAGGTTGTGGATCCTAAATGGGTGTAATGTTAATGGGTGTTTAACATTGAATATATATATAATGGTTGGTTGATATATATTTATTTCTCATTCTTTATTTATTGTTGGTGGTTGAAGACATTAAAGTTAGGGTTTGGTAGAAGTAAATATCAAAAACTCAAGGCATTAAACCTTGTTTAATAGAATCGCTTAGGAATAAGTGGTTTTTATTTGGCATAAATTGATTATTCTTAATTGTAACTCTTTTATATTTGGAAAAATCATAAAGAGGAAATACCACCCAACTATTGGAAAATATTGGGTAGTCATTTAGAAATCATTTGCATATCAAAAAGAACCTTCCATTAGAAATATATCATATTAACACCGATAGCATTACATTTATTTGAAGGGGACACAACCTTGGTTTAGTTAACTAAATTATTCACAATCTTATATAATTGTTGCTCCCAAACGCACACGCAAGTATACGTGGTCGACAAGTAATATAGGATTGTAAGTCCAGATATCGTACCCACAGGGGCTTATGATTAACTATCAACTAAATTAAACCCAAACAATTAATCTATTCAAGCGAATCCCAAAGTATGAATATTTAACTAAAATTAATCTTGAATAGTAAACTATGAAATTAAAGAAACAAGTTGGCGAAATTAGGCACGAATTCAATAAGAGCCGATATTCTAGAGCTATGGGTTAGCTAACAATCCCGTTGAGTTTTCCACTTAAATCGTCTAATTAATTTATCTGATTTAGTGGTTGACAGGGTTAATATTGCTCGTAGCCTTCTCCTGAAGTACAACTCGCCTATTTAAGCTAACATAACGCCTATATTCCTATGAAATTAGGATTAACAAGAACGCACTAATAATTCCTGTATAGTAACCAAGCAAGGCGATTAGGTATATTCCTATCCTAACCGCAAATCCGCTCCCCTTAAGAGTTAAGATCTTGCTCTACCCAATCTTATATGCAATCTAGAATTCCCTCTCCCGAGTTCAATCCTAGATTCGTAGGTAGTATTCAATTGGTGATCAAGCAATCAAATAATTAAGCGCAAGATTGAATAAATAAACCAATATGATAAAATAATAAGAACAATTCAAGCTTCAAACTACAACGTTCATGTAGCACCCAAAACTCTAGAACTAGTAACCTATGAAATTAAAAGAAGAGAAGAGAAGAAAAACTAGCTAGAAGTCTCCTCCAAGAGTGATGTGTGTTCCTCCACGTGAATTCTTCTTCAAAATATGTTCGACCCCCAAAAATAACGTTCTCCCATGTATATATACCAAGTAGGGTCGGGCCCAAACAATTATACCTTCTCCCACGCGAAAAAGGACTTTTTTTTACGCCTGGACGCGGCGCGGGTGCGGCCAAACGCAGCGCGGGCAGGGCCAAACATGCTCTCTGATTCTGTCGCGTTCAGTTTCGCGGTCGCGGTTACGACTGCGTGTTTCACCCTGTTCCGTTCGGAATTTGAAAAAACGGAAAACATGAAAGTTGTATCCCTTTGAGTTAGCTTCCAGCCATATATTATATATCCCAAATGGAGCTCGGACAACAGAGTTATGTCTATTTTACTAGACAGTGCGTAATATGCCTCATCGAGTCTTCGTTTGCTCTTCAACTATCAAATTTCACCCCCGAACACGATCCCGGCTTAATTCCTTGAGCTTTTACTCAGACTTCAAAGCTCCAAATCACTTAAATTCATTCCATAACATCTATATAGCTCGGAATCACTCCTACAAGGCATAAAACACACAGTTAGTGCAAAACACTAGCGATTAAAGCTCAAACTCAATTAAAGTGCAGTAAACTAGAGTGTAATAAGCGACTAAAATACGTAATTATAGCCTATCATCAACACCCCACACTTAAACCATTGCTCGTCCTCGAGCAATCAAACTACACTTTATATAGACACGACCTTTTTAAGCAATTCTCCTAACTCATCACACCAAGAATATTTAAAATAGACTAAGCACAAAAGCGTAACATCTTCACCTCAAGATTTGACTCACAAGTACCACGCATTATTCACAGCTCACCCACTTACTCTAATATAGAGTTCACTGACATTACGTTTCCTTCATGAATCAAGTGCCCTCACATAACAAAAGAGAGTAGTTCCACACAATAAACTTTAAGAGCACATAGGAACTTAGGATAGAAAGAATTCACTCACCCTCAGAAATAACATTCATGTGCCACAAAAGATGCACCATAGGCTTGCCCGTAGTGTACTACTCTACTAATCGAGTTCATTCAGTCTAGGATCAAGTAGGACTTTATTTGGTTGTAATGTAGGCTGCGGGACGGGTAGGATATATTTAGATATAAGAGTGACTACACCTCCCTAAGCACTTTAATACATATACTTTAACATTCAAACCCCATACTTATGTCAAACCAAACTCCACATTCACATCAATATTATTACCCCATACTTCTTTAACCACAATTACATCAAGAGTCATCACTTATCAATGAATATATTTTTTTTCATAGCAATACAACTATTTTTTTTTTCAAGTGACTCTTACTTTTTTCAAAACAGTGCACTTTTCTCCTTATTTCATTAGTTCCACTCAAAATCCAAATCAACCACCCCACACTTTAACTTTTACACAATTCATAATACTTCAAGTTCTCATGAGAGGTTAAAAGGTTCAAATAGATAGTCCATTCAAATAATTGGGTAAGGCTTGTAATGTGGTTGCCAAAGAAATAGGATTACAGGCTCAAAGGGGTTAACTACGATACATAACAACTAGGCGGGTAAAATATACATATCTGGCTCAACAAAGAAACGCCTATATCACTTCCAAGACGGAACAAAATTACTATTTCGCTTTGCAAATACACAGGGCAAGTTCTAGACATCAAATGCAATGCACAGAATAACATACAAACCTCACACACACATGGCACTTAACTCACTCAGGATTGGATTCATCAAGACACTCTAGTCAAAGCAGTTAAGCAAATTTAAAATCATACAATTCAAGGTACTTATACAAGAGTCAAAAATTGAGCCTAAGTGTCACAACCAAAGTACTCACTATTCTCCAGGCATAACAAAGTCAAGAGATATTGCTTCAATTCAAAACACAACACAATGGCTCCTCTTCCTAAAAAAAACTAACTATACCCGATTCAAACAAAACCCTTGGAAAAGAACCGTGGTCAAAATAAAAACCAAGGGGGAATTACTACACTACCTAAAAAGAAAATAAAAAAAATCTTTTTGGTATTTTCTTTAGACTACTTCCCTCAAGAAGACTGTCTAAGTGGTCTGTCATCAGGAAGAGTCTCCTACATTATATATATATATATATATTTTTTTTTTTTTTGATATTCGACTTAAACCCTCAAGAGACCCGTCGAGAGGTGTCCGTCTTCCGGCCAAGGCGAATTAACAAAACACAACTAGAACAAACCACAAATATACACAAGTCACATAACCAGTACAATTATACAACAACAACAATTAAGTCTCCCACCCCACACTTAAAAATATGGCATGTCCTCATGACAATAAAAGCACAGAAGGGTAAGGAAACTTCCCTGGAACTTTTCAGACGCACTTGGGCAGGAGATGGCTCGCCGCGGTCGCGTCGAGGTCGACCGCGGCCGCGGTGAGATTCAGAGAGCTTTTTCTACCGCGGTCCTCTGCGGTCGCGCCGAGATTCAGAGGAGCTATTTCGCCGCGGTGACGTTCTTCCGAGGCTTTCAGCTTGGTTTCGAATTTTATTTAGTTTTAACCTCGTTTTCACCTTACCAGAGTTGTGTTATTCCCCAGGCTTTTGCTCAACTCACCTTCACCATTGTCCTGCACACTCAAAAACTTGTCAGTTTTAACTACAACAATTTCTACATGTTAAAAAGAAAAAATACTACTAGCATGGGTTGCCTCCCACGAAGCGCCTGATTTAACGTCGCGGCACGACACCATCACTTCATCACTTTTCCTTCCACTTTGAGGATATGAATTGCGCCCCCAACTTTGCATCAATTTTGTTTTCACGTTCCTGAGGTGGTGGTGTAAAAATAAAGGAACCAAGCAATAGGTATCACATCTTGCACTTCTTGGCCCTTAAGTGAGGGATGTCATTTTGTCTCCTTGGCATCACAAATTTCAGAATATAAGCACTTTGTTCCTCTTCTATTGACTCCTTCATATGCTCGACTGGATCAATTCCCATGTCACCAACCAAACACAATATTGAAAAATGGTATGAGGTCCAATGCGCCCCAACTCCAAAACTACATTATTTTTGACATCCTCAACTTTGCACTCTTCATCAACCTTGGCATCATTAATAATATTTTGGTCGAATATTTGGATTTCCTCTTTCCGCTCCAAAAGCTGGCCAGTATCCATAAAAATTGGTTGTAGGACATCAGGCGCCTCAACCTTTTATTCAATTGAGCTTGCAGGTAATGGATATCTGAGCCAAATTGGTCGATCTCTTGCTTAAGCTCAGTTCTTCCTTCTATCATTTGTTCAGTCATATTTGAAAGACCATCACGGATAAACTCATGAGATTTTATCAATTGAGCTTGTTCCTCTAGCCAAGATTGGCTCACTATATCTGCTTCTTCAAAATCATCTTCTGGTTGGAACTCGCTCTCTTTAGCCACTTCCTCCGCCTCGGCATTCATTCTCATGAGTGTTGCACTAATCTTTTGCGTAGCCTTTTGATTTTCATCTTGTTTCTTGGCTATCATGTTCTGTTGCTCTGCTACTTGTCCCATCAAGTCCATAATATGAGCCACGCTTTCCATATCCTCCACTTCCTTGCTCTTATCAAACTCATTGACATTATTAGAAACATTACAATAAAAGCTCTGAGAAGGATAATAAGAATTAGGATAACCATCCCAATGGCCACCTTGACAACCACACACATTACAAAAATTCCACACATTAGATTGAGATGGAAAATATTTCCACATGTGTGGTCCTCCACAATATGGACAAGGATCATCATAATAAGAATAACAATTATTCGACCAATTATCATTCCAAGATGCCATGTCAAGAAAGATAATAAAATATTAAACTAAGATACAAATAAAAAAATAAAAAAATAAAAACTTAAATAGACAAAAGTAAAAATTCAATCTAGTAGAATAGTTAATTTCTAAGTCCCGGCAACGGCGCCAAAAACTTGTTGCTCCCAAACGCGCACGCAAGTATACGTGTCGACAAGTAATATAGGATTGTAAGTCCAGATATCATACCCACAGGGACTTATGATTAACTATCAACTAAATTAAACCCAAACAATTAATCTATTCAAGCGAATCCTAAAGTATGAATATTTAACTAAAATTAATCTAGAATAGTAAACTATGAAATTAAAGAAACAAGTTGGCGAAATTAGGCACGAATTCAATAAGAGCCGATATTCTAGAGCTATGGGTTAGCTAACAATCCCGTTGAGTTTTCCACTTAAATCATCTAATTAATTTATCTGGTTTATTGGTTGACATGGTTAATATTGCTCGTAGCCTTCTCCCGAAGTACAACTCGCCTATTCAAGCTAACCTAACGCCTATATTCCTATGAAATTAGGATTAACAAGAACGCACTAATAATTCCTGTACAGTAACCAAGCAAGGCGATTAGGTATTTTCCTAACCTAACCGCAAATCCGCTCCCCTTAAGAGTTAAGATCTTGCTCTACCCAATCTTATATGCAATTTAGAATTCCCTCTCTCGATTTCAATCCTAGATTTGTAGGTGGTATTCAATTGGTGATCAAGCAATCAAATAAGATTGAATAAATAAACCAATATGATAAAATAATAAGAACAATTCAAGCTTCAAACTACAACGTTCATGTAGCACCCAAAACTCTAGAACTAATAAACTATGAAATTAAAAGAAGAGAAGAGAAGAAAAACTAGGTAGAAGCCTCCTCCAAGCGTGATGTGTGTTCCTCCACGTGAATTCTCCTTCAAAATATGTTCGATCCCCAAAAATATCGTTCTCCCATGTATATATACCAAGTAGGGTCGGGCCCAAATAATTATACCTTCTCCCACGCGAAAAAGGACTTTTTTTTATGCCTGGACGCGGCGCGGGCGCGGCCAAACATGCTCTCTGATTCTTCCGCGTTCAGTTCCGCGGTCGCGGTCGCGGTTTCGACCGCGTGTTTCACCCTGGTCCATTCGGAATTTGAAAACGCGTAAAATATGAAAGTTGTAGCCCTTGGAGTTAGCTTTCCAACCATATATTATATACCCTAAATGAAGTTCGGAGAAAAGGTTATGTCCATTTTACTAGAAAGTGCGCAATATGCCTCATCGAGTCTTCGTTTGCTCTTCAACTATCAAATTTGACCCCCGAACACGATCCCGACTTAATTCCTTGAGCTTTTACTCAGACTTCAAAGCTTCAAATCACTTAAATTTATTCCATAACATCTATATAGCTCAGAATCACACCTACAAGGCATGAAACACACAATTAGTGCAAAACACTAGCGATTAAAGCTCAAACTCAATTTAGTGTAATAAGCGACTAAAATACGTAATTATAGCCTATCATCAATAATCATACTTTGTAACGAACCGGTCGGTCGTTTTGAGAGTTAGCGCCCCTGATCCCCTAATAAATGTTCCTCCCATGTCTATTTCTGCTTTTCGGACTTGTCGAAATGTTGGGTTGTGAATTTTAGATAGCTTTTGGAAAAATAGTCCTTATATGTGAGTTTAGGCTTTAGAAATCGGACCGTAGTTTGAACTGTGTGAAAACGGATCCGGAATGGAATTCCGTTGACTTTGTTAGCTCTATTGGGGGATTTCAGGGTTAGGAACGTGTTCGGAATATGGTTTCGAGGCCTGTAGTAGATTCAAGTTTGAATTGGCGAAAGTTAGAATTTCGGCCGATAGGTGAAATTTTGATATCGGGCTCGGAATGGAATTCCGAGAGTGGTTGTAGGTCTATAGTTTCATTTATGACATGTGCATAAAATTTGAGCTTCGTATTTGCTTTGACGTGTTTCGGCATCGGTTGTGAAATTTAAAAATTTTCATAAGTTCTTAGGTTTGAATCCATGAATAATTGATGATTTTGATGTTATGGGATGTGTTTTGAAGGCTCGAATAAGCTTGAATGAGGTATTAGGACAGGTTGGTAAGTTCGGTTGAGATCTCGGGGCCCTCGGGGATGTTTCGGATGCTCAACGGGTGATTTTGACCTTGGAAAACCAGCTGAACCATTGCTGGTTCTGGTGTCTCGCACGTGCGATGGATTTTCCGTAGGTGCGGACACGCAGGTGCGGAGTGAGGCTCGCGGGTGCAGAGTTTGGTTAGGGTTCTCCAGGCTCGCAGGTACGGACGGATACCCGCAGGTGCGTAGCCGCAAATGCGGACGCATATCCGCAGGTGTGAAGCCGGAGGTGCGGAGCCGCAGATGCGGCCCAGCAACTGCAGGTGCGACCCAAGTCGAGTTAATGAGTTTTCGCACCTGCGATGGGTTTTCTGCAGGTGCGGTCCAAGAGTCGCAGGTGCGGAATCCCTGGACTGTTTATACAAAATCCGAGGGTTTGAATTTTATAATTTCTAAAACGATTTAGAGCTCGGATTTTGGTGATTTTCAGTGGGTATTGAAGTGAAGACTCATAGGTAACGAATTCTAACCTTAATTCACTTGTATATCATTAATCCCTAGAAATTTCTTCAATCTAATCAATGAATTTGGGTGAAAAATAATGAAAATGGGATGAAAGTTCCCCAAGTAGAAATCTGATAAGTTAGGGAGATTTTTACGTCGAATTTTGATGATTCTTGTTCGAGTGAGTTAGTGAGTGAATGGGTGTTCGGAATTTATGACTTTTACCCGATTCCGAGATGTGGTCCCAGGGGACTTTTTGGGCAATTTTCCAAATTTCACGTATTAGCTTCGAACTTATTAGCTATTTTGGTTCCTTAAAGTGATATTTACGTTATGCAATCGAATTGAATAGATTAGGTCCATACGGAGTCAGATACTCGTGGCAAGAGCGTGGTTTTGAGTTGAGTAGCGCAGTCGAGGTAAGTGGCTTGCCTAACACTGTGTTGGGGACTTCTAGTTGTTTTGATACTTTTTGTTGATTAGGCACCGTGTACATGAGGTGACGAGTACGTACACGGGCCATTGTTGCTAAAATTCCATTTTTTTCTTCTCATGACACAAACCATTTTACTTATATTTCACTGTTTATTGCACTATTGAGGTAGTCTAGTTTAGGAAGAAGCATGCCTACCTGTTCTTATTTGAATTCCCCTTATTGCTACTATGTGCACCATGTTTAGGAAGTCCTACCCTTATTCTTGCCTGTGATTTTCCCTGAACTGTTTAAATAAATTGTATCTGGTACTCATCTGCATTGCATATTTAAAATTGGACTACAGACGAGATTCCGGGAGCTTTCCCCCTATACTGCATTGCATATTTAAATTGGGACTACAGACGAGATTCCGGGAGCTTTCCCCCTGTACTGCATTGCATATTTAAATTGGGACTACAGACGAGATTACGTGAGCTTTTTCCCTGTACTGCATTGCATATTTAAATTGGGACTACGGACGAGATTCCAGGAGCTTTCCCCCTGTACTACATTGCATATTTGCTACTGTGAGATATGTTATGTTGAGTCGAGGGATCCATGTTACTATTTTCTTTTAGCTCATTGTTTCTACTGTTTTAGCCTTAGCTTATTATATCTCTCTAGTCAAATTTTAAACTGTTTTACTATAAAAGTCCAGTAGAGCCTTAACCTGACCTCGTCACTACTTGACCAGGGTTAGGCTTGGCGCTTACTGGGTACCAATTTGTGGTGTACTCATGCCCTTTCCTGCGCATGTCTTCTATGTGCAGATCCAGGTACCAACACTCAGTTTCGTGGCTAGGAGTCACTTAGCAGCTTTGAGGAGACCGCGAGGTAATTCTGCCGCGTTCGCAGAATCCCACGAGTCCCCTTCTACTTTAGTATAGGCATAAATGACTCATACATTTCTGATACTTCATTGTATAGAGATACTTTTAGTACAGAGCTTGTGACTGTTTTGACATTTTGAGTTTTGGGAAGTGAAATTGTATATAAGTCGAGCGGCTGTGTTATGTGTCTTCTTCTTCTTTTCTGTTTCATTTATTATGTCGCATTTATTTTTTCGCAAATTTAGGCTTACCTAGTCGTAGAGACTAGGTGCCGTCACGAGATCGTCCGGAGGGTAAATCGGGTCATGACAAGTTGGTATCAGAGCGTCTAGGTTCATAGGAGTCACAAGCCGATTTATTAGAGTTTCGCGGATCGGTGCGGAGACGTCCGTATCTATCTTTGAGAGGCTATGTAACTATTAAGAAAAATCACATTCTTTGGAATTCCTTGTCGTGCTAGTTACTGTCATCAAAATTCTAAAACTCTATTCTACTCTTGCTTACAGATAGTGCGGACCCGTACCGGACATACTGACGATCAGGCACCCGATCCCCCAACCAAAGCCGCCAGAGGAAGGGGCAGGGGTAGAGGACGAGCACGCGGTGAAGCCCGAGCACCGGCGAGAGCAGTGATGGAGGAGCCCTCAGCAGCTGTAGCTGGAGGGGCACAGGAGGTCCCTACTATTACTCCAGCCCTCCAGGAGATTTTGGCTCAGTTTATGAGCGCCTTCAGTACTCTATCTCAGGCGGGACTACTCTCGGTAGCTCCAGCTACATCTCAGGACGGGGGAGGGGAACAGGCTCCCGCAACCCGTATTCCTGAGCAGAGAGTCCATATTGGGCAGGTTCCAGAGTATATTCCTATGCCCCCAGCGGCTCCAGCTCAGCATGATACCAGGGTAGCTATTTCTGAGGCAGAGCAGCTCAGACTTGAGAGGTACAAGAGGTACCACCCACCTATTTTCAGCGGACTAGCTTCAGATGATGCTCTGGGTTTTATTGAGGAGTGACATCACATTCTCCGCACTCTGGGTATTGTGGAGACGAGTGGGGTTTCTTTCACCACTTTCCAGTTGAGGGGAGCAGCTTATCAGTGGTGGCGTGCCTATGAGTTGAGTAGTCCGCAGGAGGCAGCTTCACTTACTTGGGATCAGTTCTTCGAGATGTTTTTGCTTGAGTTTGTCCCTCAGAGCCTCGAGGATGCTTGGCGTGCAGAGTTTGAGCAGTTACGCCAGGGTACCATGACTGTGTCAGAGTATGCAGTCTGTTTCAGTGACTTGGCTCGTCATGCACCGGCCTTGGTTTCCACTATCAGAGAGAGGGTTCGACGCTTCATTGAGGGGCTTCACCCCAGTATTCGGACCAGTATGGCCAGGGAGTTGGAGACAGATATCACTTACCAGTAGGTCGTGAGTATTGTCCGGAGGATTGAGATTATGTTAGCCCGGAATAGAGAGCAGAGAGAGTCCAAGAGGTCTCGAGAGACTGGTCATTTTTTGGGAGTTTGTGCACCAACGGCACGCTATGGTAGGGTCTTTGGGAGTTGCCCTGTTCATTCAGCTCTTCTAGCAGCCAGTGGTATTCCAGCTCCTCCTAGGCCTCAGGAGCCTTATTATGCACCACCAGTATCTTATGTGCCTTCTGCTTGAGGTGCTATCACCGGCTAGTTCAGAGTCAGCACCAGCCACTACGTCCTTCGAGGGGTTGTTTTGAGTGTGGTGACCCTCGCCACGTGATTAGATATTTCCCCAGAGCTAGGAGGGGTTCACCATCTCAGACTTATCAAGCCCCACGTGCTCCACCGGGCCCTCCAGCTATTCTTCCAGATCTAGTTGCTACCTCGCCTTCTCAGACAGCTCGAGGTGGAGGTCGGGGAGGTCGAGGTCACCCTAGAGAAGAGGTCAGGCCAGGTACTATGCTCTCCCAACCCATTCTGAGGTCGTTGATTCAGATTCGGTCATCACATGTATTGTCCTGATTTGTCATAGGGATGCCTCAGTATTGTTTGACTCAAGCTCTACGTATTCATATGTGTCTTCTTATTTTTCTTCGCATCTGGGGGTATTCGGGATTCCTTGAGTTCCCCTATTTATGTTACTACTCTGGTGGGAGATTCTCTTGTTGTGGACCGCGTATATCGGTCGTGTTTGATTGTTATTAGTGGTTTTGAGACCAGGGTTGATTTATTATTGCTCACTCTGGTAGATTTCGATGTTATTTTGGGCATGGACTGGTTGTCGCCCCACTATGCTATTCTTGATTGTCACGCCAAGACCGTGATATTGGCTATGCCATGTTTACTGAGATTAGAGTGGAGAGGTACCTTAGAGTATACTCCCGCATAGTTATTTCTTTCCTTAAGGCTCGGCGGATGGTTGAAAAGGGGTGTGATGCGTACTTAGCCTATGTGAGAGATGTTAGTGATGATAACCATACAGTTGAGTCAGTTCCGGTTGTGTGGGACTATCCTGATGTGTTTCCAGCTGATCCTCCGGGTATGCCGCCAGACAGAGATATTGATTTCGGCATTGACTTATTGCTGGGCACCCAGCCCATTTCCATTCCTCCCTATCGATGGCTCTTCCTGAGTTGAAGGAGCAGTTGCAGGAGTTGCTTGATAAGGGTTTCATCAGACATAGTGTATCACCTTGGGGTTCTCCTGTCTTATTTGTGAATAAAAAGGATGGTTTGATGCGTATGCGTACTGATTACCGGCAGCTGAATAAGGTTACAGTGAAGAACAGGTACCCTTTGCCTCGCATTGATGATTTATTTGACCAGTTACAGGGTGTCAGGGTATTTTCCAAGATTGACTTGCGATCTGGCTATCATCAGCTGAAGATTCGGGAGCCGTATATCCCGAAGACTGCCTTCAGGACCAGATATGGCCACTATGAGTTCCTTGTTATGTCATTTGGGCTGACCAATGCCCCAGCAACCTTTATGCATCTGATGCACAGCGTGTTTCGGCCTTATCTTGGTTCTTTCATCATTGTGCTCATTGATGACATCTTGGTATATTCTCGGTCCCAGGAGGATCATGAGCAGCAATTGAGGACCGTGCTTCAGACTTTGAGGGACAAGAAATTATATGCAAAATTTTCTAAGTGTGAATTTTGGCTTGATTATGTGGAATTCTTAGGCCATGTGGTGTCTTGTGATGGGATCAAGGTAGATCCAAAGAAGATAGAGGCGGTGCAGAGTTGGCCTAGACCGTCATCAGCTACTGAGATCCGCAGTTTCCTTGGTTTGGCTGGGTACTATCGTCATTTTGTGGAGGGATTTTCATCCATTGCAGCGCCTATGACCAGATTGACCAAAAAGGGTGCCCCGTTTAGGTGGACTGAGGAGTGTGAGGGGAGCTTTCAGAAACTCAAGACAGCCTTGACTACAACTCCAATTGTTGTATTGCCTACGGGTTCAGGGTCCTATATAGTATATTGTGATGCTTCGAGGATTGGCCTTGGGACGGTGTTGATGCACGACGGTAGGGTGATTGCCTACACGTCCAGACAGTTGAAAGTGCATGAGAAGAACTATCCCGTTCATGATCTCGAGTTGGCAGTGATTGTTCATGCCCTGAAGATATGGCGTCATTATTTATATGGTGTTCCCTGTGAGATTTTCACTGATCACCGAAGTTTGCAGCACATATTCAAGCAAAAAGACCTCAATTTTTGCCAGCAGAGATGGTTGGAGTTACTAAATGACTATGAAATCACCATATTATACCACCCAAGGAAGGCCGATGTGGTGGCTGACGCATTGAGTCGTCGTGCGGAGAGTTTGGGGAGTTTGGCATATCTTCCGGCAGCTGAGAGGCCCTTAGCCTTGGGGGTTCAGTCCTTATCCAGTCACTTTGTGATATTGAATCTTTCTGAGCCTTGCCGGGTTTTAGCTTGTGTGGTTGCCCGGTCTTCTCTTTATGACTGTATTAGAGAGTGCAGTATGATGATCCCAATCTTCTAAGTCTTCAGGACAGGGTTCGGCGAGGTGATGCCAGGGATAAGACTATAGGTGATGATGGCGTGATGAGGATGCAGGGCCATATCTGTGTGCCCAATGTAGATGGGCTTCGGGAGTTGATTTTTGAGGAGGCCCATAGCTCGCGGTATTCCATTCATCCGGGTACCGCGAAGATGTACCAAGATCTGAGACAACACTATTGGTGGCGAAGGATGAAAAAGGATATGGTGAAGTTTGTAGCCAAGTGTCTCAACTGTCATCAAGTCAAATATGAGCATCAGAGACCGGGAGGGTTACTTCAGCAGATTGAGATTTCAGAGTGTAAGTGGGAGCGGATCACCATGGACTTTGTGGTTAGACTTCCTAGGACTTTGAGAAAATTCGATACTATTTGGGTGATTATGGATCGGCTGACCAAAGCAGCCCATTTCATTCTAGTATTGACTACATATTCCTCCGAGAGGTTGGCTGAGATTTATATCAGGGAGATTGTTCGCCTCCGCGGCATTCTAGTATCTATCGTTTCAGACAGAGGTACACAGTTCACTTCACAATTCTGGAGAGTTGTTCAGCAAGAGTTAGGCACCAGGGTGGAGTTGAGCACAACCTTTCACCCTCAGACGGACGGGCAGTCCGAGCGCACGATTCAGATTCTTAGGGATATGCTTCGTGCCTGTGTGATGGATTTTAGAGGGATATGGGACCGATACTTGCCACTTGTAGAGTTTTATTATAATAATAGTTACCAGTCCAGCATTCAGATGGCACCGTATGAGGCTTTGTATGGTAGACAGTGTAGGTCTCCAGTGGGATGGTTCGAGCCGGGCGAGGCCCGATTGTTGGGCACAAATTTGGTCCAGAATGCCCTGGACAAGGTAAAGGTGATTCAGGAGTGACTTCGCACATCTCAGTCCAGGCAGAAGAGTTATGCGGACCGGAAGGTTCGTGACTTGGCATGTATGGCTGGTGATCGGGTTTTGCTTCGGGTATCGTCTATGAAGGGCGTCATGAGGTTTGGGAAGAAGGTTAAGCTGAGTCTGAGATTTATTGGCCCTTTTGAGGTATTGCGGTGTGCTTGGGAGGTTGCTTATGAGCTTACCTTGCCTCCCAGCCTGGTAGGAGTTCATCCGCTATTACACATCTCTATGCTCCGGAAGTATCACGGTGACCCGACTCATGTTTTAGATTTCAGTTCAGTCCAGTTGAACAAGGATCTATCATATGTTGAGGAGCCAGTAGCTATTTTGGATAGGCAGGTCAGAAAGCTCAGGTCAAAGAATATCGCATCAGTAAAGGTTCAGTGGAGGGGTCAGCCGGTCGAGGAGGCGATTTGGGAGACCGAGCAGGATATGTGCAATCAGTATCCTCATCTTTTCACAGCTTCAGGTATGTCTCTATACTCGTTCGAGGACGAACAATTTTCTTAAGAGGGGGAGAATGTAACGACCCGGCCGGTCATTTGGAGAGTTAGCGCCCCGATCCCCTAATAATTGTTCCTCCCATGTCTATTTCTGCTTTTTGGACTTTTCGGAACGTTGGGTTGTGAATTTCGGAGAGTTTTTGGACACATAGTCCTTATATGTGAGTTTAAGCTTTAGAAATCGGATCGTAGTTGGAGCTGCGTGAAGACGGATCCGGAATGGAATTCCTTCAACTCCATTAGCTTCGTTGGGTGATTTCGGGGTTAGGAGCATGTTCGGAATGTGGTTTCAAGGCATGTAGTAGATTTAGGCTTGAATTGGTGAAAGTTGGAATTTCGGCGATTTCGGTCGATAGGTGAAATTTTGATATCGGGCTCGAAATGGAATTCAGAGAGTGGTTGTAGGTTCGTAGTGTCATTTATGACCTAAGCATAAAATTTGAGGTCAGTCGGATTTGCTTTGACGTGTTTCGGCATCGGTTATGAAATTTAGAAATTTCATAAGTTCTTAGGCTTGAATCCATGCATAATTGGTGATTTTGATGTTATGGGATGGTGTTTGAAGGCTCGACTAAGTTTGAATGAGGATTAGGACAGGTTGGTAAGTTCGGTTGAGGTCCCGAGGACCTCGGGGATGTTTCGGATGCGCAACGGGTGATTTTGAACTTGGAAAACAAGCTGAACCATTGTTGGTTCTGGTGTCTCGCACCTGCAATGGATATTCCGCAGGTGCGGACACGCAGGTGCAGAGTGAGGCTCGCAGGTGCGGAGTTTTATCAGCGGTCACCAGGCTCGCAGGTGCGGAGCCGTAGATGCGGCCCAGCAACCGTAGGTGCGAACCCAGTCGAGTTAATGAGTTTTCGCACCTGCGATAGATTTTCCGCAAGTGCAGGACCGCAGGTGCGGTCAAAAGTCATAGGTGCGAAATCCCTAGACTTTTTATACAAAATCCGAGGGTTTGAATTTTATAATTTCTAAATCGACTTAGAGCTCGGGTTTTGGTGATTTTTAGTGGGTTTTGAAGAGAAGGCTCATAGGTAACGAATTCTAACCTTAGTTCACTTGTATATCATTAATCCCTAGCAATTTGTTCAATCTAATCAATGATTTTGGGTGAAAAATCATGAAAATGGGATGAAAGTTCCCCAAGTAGAAATTTGATAACTTAGGGAGATTTTCACGTTGGATTTTGATGATTCTTGTTCGAGTGAGTTCGTGAGTGAATGGGTGTTCGGAATTTATGACTTTTACTCGATTCCGAGATGTGGGCCCGGGGGACTTTTTGGGTAATTTTCCTAATTTCGCGTATTAGCTTCGAACTTATTAGCTATTTTGATTTCTTAAAGTGATATTTATGCTATGCAATCGAATTGAATAGATTTGGTCCATAAGGAGTAGGATACTCGTGGCAAGAGCGTGATTTTGAGTTGAGGTGCGCAGTCAAGGTAAGTGGCTTGCCTAACTCTGTGTTGGGGACTTCCCCTTAGGTTGTTTTGATACTATTTGTTGATTGGGCGTCGTGTACGTGAGGTGACGAGTACGTACACGAGCCATTATTGCTAAAATTCCATTTTTTCTTCTCATGACACAAACCATTTTACTCATATTTCAGTGTTTATTGCACTATTGAGGTAGTCTAGTTTAGGAAGAAGCATGCCTACTTGTTCTTAATTGAATTCCCCTTATTGCTACTATGTGCACCATGTTTAGGAAGTTCTACCCTTATTCTTGCCTGTGATTTTCCGTGAACAGTTTAAATAAACTGTATCCGGTATTCATCTGCATCACATATTTAAATTGGGACTACGGACGATATTCTGGGAGCTTTCCCCCTGTACTGCATTGCATATTTAAATTGGGACTACGTACGAGATTCCGGGAGCTTTCCCCCTGTACTGCATTGCATATTTAAATTGGGACTACGGACGAGATTCCGGGAGCTTTCCCCCTATACAACATTGCATATTTAAATTGGGATTATGGACGAGATTCCGGGAGCTTTCCCCCAGTACTGCATTGCATATTTGCTACTGTAAGATATGTTATGTTGAGCCGAGGGCTCCCTGTTGCTATTTTCTTTTAGCTCATTGTTTCTACTATTTTTGCCTTAGCTTATTATATCTCTCTGTTCAAATGTTAAATTGTTTTACTATAAAAATCTAGTAGAGCCTTAACCTGACCTCGACACTACTTGACTGGGGTTAGGCTTGGCACTTACTGATTACCAATTTTTGATGTACTCATGCCCTTTCTTGCACATATCTTCCATGTGCAGATCAAGGTACCAGCACCCAGTTCCGTGGCTAGGAGTCACTTAGCGGCTTTGAGGAGACCGCGAGGTAATTTTTCCGTGTCGCAGAACCCCACGAGTCCCCTTCAACTCTAGTATAGACATAGATGACTCATACATTTCTCATACTTCATTGTATAGAGCTACTTTTAGTACAGAGCTTGTGATGGTTGTGACATTCTGGGTTTTGGGAAGTGAAATTGTATATGAGCCAAGCACTTATGTTATGTGTCTTCTTCTTCTTTTCTGTTTCATTTATTATATCGCATTTATTTTTTCGTAAATTTAGGCTTACCTAGTCGTAGAGACTAAGTGTTGTCACGAGACCGTTCGGAGGGTAAATCGGGTTGTGACATACTTGTTACTACTTCACTCAATTGCAATACTCTTGTTACGCTAACGGAATAGAAATACGATTTGAGTTAAGCTTCACACTAATCAAGTAATCTTTTCATGCCTATTCCCTCTGGGATTCGACCTAAACCTAGTTGGGTTATTATATTTGACATCGGCCGCTTTACACTATTTTAAGGTTTAATTTGAGCATATCAGTATTCTCCACCTACAGGATTTTCTGCCAGATGATCCGCCAACGTTTTCCCCTTGACCGCCTTTTGAGTTACATAGATGATGTCGAACTCACTCAGTAGTATCTGCCATTTTGCTAACTTCCCCGTAGGAATGGGTTTTCGGAAGATATATTTTAGTGGATCCATCCTTGAGATAAGATGTGTGGTGTAGGCACAGAAGTAACTCCTCAACTTTTGGGCTATCCATGTCAACGCGCAGCAGGTGCATTCCAGCGAAAAATGTCGTGCTTCGTAGGGTGTGAACTTCTTACTCAGATAGGATATGTCCTGCTCCTTTCTTCCCGTCTAATCATGTTGTTCCAAGACACATCCAAAAGCCCCATTCAGTACAGATAAATAGAGTAGCAGAGGTCTCCCAAGCTCCGGTGGGACCAGAACCGGTGATGTGGACCAATATTCCTTGATCTTGTCAAAGGCTTTCTGACATTCTTCAGTCCAACCTATTGCGGCATCTTTCTTCAACATTTTGAAAATTGGTTCACAAATCACAGCTGATTATGCTATGAAGGATCACCCCGTGCATCATAAATAATATTTTGTAACTCCCTTGAGATAGGGTGTTACTCATATTATTCAGCGGGCACAGACTATCATCTCTTGCTATCCTATTACTATGTTAAAGTTGTTTACCTAAGAGCGCTCTAATTCAATTCTAAGATGTGCCCTACGCATGCACTACCCGTACCATACCTATGGTCCAGGAGGTTTTGGACCTCTACTTGGATGGTTCTAGACCTTATCTAGGCAGCTCAAAAATACAAAACTAGGCGACAAACAAAACATATAAAGACTTCACATAAAAGCAATTAAAGGATCACATTGACCTCCACACTTAAGCAGCAAATGCACGCAAATAAATTAGGAATCTGCATAATCCAGAATTTTAAACCTATAGACATGATTTCTAGGCGATCAAAGTATGCAGGCAATTTCAGATGCATGATATTGCTTATAGACAGAATTATGTAGGTATTACAAGCTGATTATTAAAAGTTTTAAGTTACCAATCCTATATGTGTTATGCCTAGGTGATCTACGTTGTTGAGTATAGCAAAGTCTGCTGGGAAAAGTCTGAGAATTACCCAGGTTCTCCTAACAGTGATGCTCAGGAAACAGTGTTTGAGTAGTCTAGTATTAACCAATTAATGAGCAATTGTTTTATATAGGCAGGATCTCTAACGCACCGCACTTTAAAGCTCATTTTATCGTCATATCTTAATCCTATAGGCATAATTTCCAAGTGAGTAGTGCCAAGTAGAATAATTGCAATCCCATAGGCATACTTTCTAGTAGACGATAAGAATTGACAGAAACATGGATGAGAAAATAATTCCTATAGGCAGGTTCTCTAATAACATATAACAATAAGCAGAGTTGCTGCATTTGGGGTTTGCGAGCAGACAGTGTGTGTGTGCTTTTTCTAATGTTATGCTTTCTATCGTGCACATATGATCGAACAACACATATAACAGATAAATTACCAAGTCCTATAGGCATGTTATCTACCCACTTTGCATATAAATATTAAACTCTATCTGCTTCCCCTTTTTACCAACACCCAATTGTTTATACAAAAGGTTATTACAAGCCTAATAATGAGTAAAAATACAAATGTTACACAATAGTGATAATAGACTCACAGCAGGCCCAAATAAAAATACCCAGCATTGTCTAGGCCTTCAGTAACTCTTACACAACATACTCATGCCTTCAACAAAGAGCCACATTCAACACACGACCCAGGAATCCATAGAGGAGCCCAACGCCAATTTACTCAACCATAACACCAAGTGTTGGACCATTTAAATCGGCCAATTTAGGTATACAACAAATAACAGAATAGAATGGGATGAATAGGAGTAGTTTGAGATTTAGGGCATGACTAAGGACCAAGCCCTAGTGTGTCAGAGTTCACAAGGGACTCAATTGGACCCCAAGGAGTGCTCACACTAAGGAGGCCAATAATAGAACCTAGGTAGCCTTGGCTTTCAGCTGGCTAAGAATGAGAAGTTCAGAACTGCATAAGTAGCAAATGAGGGAGAATGGATAGTGATTGAGGGACAGAAGTTGGGGGAATACACTTATAACCAAAAGTATACATAGCCAAGTTGAGCATACAGAGCACCTAATCAAGCAGGTCATATGACTTGTTCAGTAGAAGTTCAACATTTAGCAAAGTAGAACATAACAACCACATATTGAAAGAGTTAGGGGGAGGAACCAATTTGCAAGATTTGACAAAAGTTATCATGCACGGATACACAATACTAACAGGTGGAGATCTAAAAATTCCAAATTATGCGAAGTATACATCCTAGTATCATAAGACAGACATGTTTACTCTCATCTGGAGGCAAGACTACATTAAAACATGATATGAGCACACATTATGACAGGCCAAGTAATCACTGAATAAACAGGGAATTAAGTGAGCCAAAGACATACTAAGGGACATATTAGTGGGGAAGCAAGATCATAGTTGATAGAAAAGGTCCTATCATAGATTAAAACCCATTATGTGTGCAATACAAACATCACAGAGATTCAGAACAGAGTGAAAAGTAAGCTCATGTTAAATAGCACATAACATTGACACAGTAGACTAATTACCTAAAGAAAGTCCAAATTATGTTAGAAATTCACCCTAATATCACAAGGCAATTCAAACAAATTGAGATGACTGTGCTAAAACCTCAAACGATCACTAGAGGGGTATGAGATTGAGAGAGCATGCTAAGTGACAAAATAGTAGAGAAATATATCATAATTAACAGAGGAAGTCCTAACAAAGGTCATTACAAGTATGAAGCATTCATTACAGAGATTCTGGACAAAGCAAGTAAGCATTCAGGCACCAACATACTAGTTAAACGAACTTAAGGAGGTCAGATTATCCAAATTAGACTTAAACAATCTTAGAATTAGCAGCATTAGGAGAAGTCAAATGCTCAAGACTTAAAACAAGTGAAAGTTAATAGAATCGTGCATAAAAGTAACCCAGAAACATACTAAGCCATGGATTTCAGGGGTGAGAACACATAAGAATGAAATTGCAAAAATCAAGTGGCTTACTAGTTAAGCGAAGAACGGTAAAGAATAAACTTCCCCGGAAAACTCAGAATCCCAATGCGTCAAAGTTCCCAAGAGCTTCGTTGAACTTAGGGAAATGCTCGCCCCAAGAACAAGTTAAGTAACGAGATGATAATGACCATGGATTTCAGGCGACCAATACAAAATATAGAGCAAGAGAGTAGCAAAAACCCGAATTTTTAGTGAAGAAATCGATTTCAAAGTCTGTCCCCAGAAAAGAAAATGGGAGGGTTTATATAGCAGTCAAAAATCGAACAAACACATAAGGAAATAAAGTAAATTAAACAAAAAAAAAGGAAATAAAACATTCAAATCAATTTGAAATTGAATTAAGAGAGAAATCTGGTAAACCCTAGTTTTTAGGGAAAGTGTAAATCAACAGAAAACCAAACGAAATCGGGCTCACACAATATAATATATAAAGTGTGTAGATGAGATACGACCCAGATTCAAATATTGGAATCAATCGGCCAGAATGGGAGAAGCAGTACTTTCCATGTTTAGGCAAGTACTAGGTGATACCATGGAGAATCAACCAGTAGCGGAAAAATACTGATAAGGCAAGTAAATAAGAGGAGAATCCCATTAGGAAAGGGATTTAGAGAATGGCAGCGATTTAGGGTTCTTCAGAGAAGGGGGAGGGTTTCAGGGCGACGGGTAAGAGGGAAATGGGATTAGGGATTAGGGTTGGGTAATTTAAAAGGGCAGGTTGATCGTGGGCCGTTGATGGGGTTAATTAAGCGGGTATGGGTGGTGGGTTATTGGTGGTGGGCTAGGGGTTATTGGGTTAGGGTATTGGGCCTTCTGGTCCCAAAATCAGTTAAAAATTGGGCCAGCTCTTTTAAATAGAAATTAAAAAAAAATTAATAATATATATATATATATATATATATATATATATATATATATATATATATATATATATATTATAAATAAAAAAAAAAATAANATATATATATATATATATATATATATATTATTAATACACAAATTAATACTTTAAACAATATAGGAGACTATAAAAAATGTAAAATATTATTTTGATCCTAAATGAAATGTCATTACAATAAGAAAGCAAAATATAGGCTATTATTGCAAATTTATGCGAATAGCCTAAAAAAATTATAATTACACAAAAAATGAAGTGAAAATATTTCAAAAATGTATTTGGGATGCAATTAATAATTTTAAGTGATTAAGTCATCACAAATAATTTAAAGGGGTAATTATTGAATTTTTATGTAAATTAATGCAAGAAAAATTAATTTAAAAGCTTTAAAATTATGGAAATTTCTTGTATAAATCTTATAAATGAAATAATAGTGCAAAATGATATTTTGAAAGTATATATATTATTTTAAAAATATATGAGGGTAAAATTGGGTATCAACAACGGGCAACGGGCAAGCAGAGTCCTCCAACAAGTCGATACTGAACATCATGTAGAAGAAACTCGAAGACGCCAAGGGATTATGGACGGAAATATTATCAGAGGTCTTGTGGGCCTACCAAACAACGCCAATGACAAGCACAGGAGAGGCACCCTACTATTTAGTCTATGAGACTGATGCAGTAATACTGATCGAGGTAGGGGAGCCCAGTCTCAGATACTCTCACAAGAGCAGACCAAAGAACAATGAAAGCATAAGGCAGGAATTCGACGAAGTCGAAGAACGAGGAGGCATGGCCTACACAAGAATGATTTCCCAAAAACAACAAGCAGAACACTACTACAACAAGAAGACAAAGGTCAAGCCGCTCAAAGTCAAGGAATACATGCTTAAAGCTAAAACACAAGCAAGCAAAGATCCACGAGAAAACAAACTAAGGATAAATTGGGACGACCCATACAAAATCACAGCAACAACAGACAGAGGCTCATTCCAACTAGAAACAATGGAAGGAAAGCTACTACCAAACACCTGGAATATTACCCACCTAAAGTACTTCAACTTCTAAGAGATAAAGCGTCCCCCAAGTCGTACTCTTTTTCCCCTCACTTGAGTTTTGTCCTAATTGAGTTTTCTCAAGGAGGTTTTTAACAAGGCGATGAAGGGGACACTTCAATTCGAAGTAGGCAAATACGGAGGCACGGGTTGATCAATTCATTACTCGACCTCTCAAGCCTTCTCCAGGTCGACTAATGAAGGGACAAGATAGACAGGGACTGAAACACCAGCAAACGCCCGATAATTTGTAAATTTCTCCAAGTGTATGAACAAAGCAACAATGCATGAAATTTAGTCTTATTTGTCCAAATGCAAAACCAAGGCAACGATGCTTAAAGTTTACGATGTCGACAAAATCCGCACCCAGAAGCTCTAAATGTAGGTTATGCTCGACCTTGCTCGCATTAACACCTACCGGCCCTCAGACACAATTAAATGTAGGTTATGTTCGACCTTGCTCGAAATAACACCTACTGGACCTCAGGCACAATTAAACGTAGGTTATGTTCGACCTTGTTCAAACTAGCACCTATTGGCCCTCAGTTATAATTAAACGTAGGTTATGTTCGACCTTGATCGAACTAACACCTATTGGACCTCGACCATAATTAAACGTAGGTTATGTTTGACCTCACTCAAACTAACACCTACTGGTCCTCGACCATAATTAAACGTATGTTATGTTCGACCTTGCTCGAACTAACACCTACTGGACCTTGACCATAATTAAACGTATGTTATGTTCGACCTTGCTCAAACTAACGCTTACTGACCCTCTACCATAATTGAATAAAGGTTATGTTCGACCTTGATAGAACTAACACCTACTAGCCCTCAACCATAATTAAACATAGTTTATGTTTGAACTTGTTCGAACCACCACCTACCAGCCCTCGACCTTAATTAAATGTAAGTTATATTTGACCTTGTTCGAACAAACACCTATTGGCCCTCGGCCATAGTGAAACATGTGTTATGTTAAACCTTGTTTGAACTAATGCCTGCTGATCCTCAATGATGATTAAACTTAGGATATGTTTGACCTTATTCGAACTAAGTGATTACATCCAAAAAATACAAATACGAACCACAAGAAGAAAATCATACGCAAATAACAAAGTTGGCATTTCATACTTAGAACATCTTTACAAAACCTCATGAAAACGCCACCAACTACACACAAAGATATACAAAAAAGACAAAAAAGAAAACTATTGGCCACCGCCTTCATCACCAGCAACATCCTCGCTGACCTGTCTTTTAACTACGTCACCCTCCCAACCTTCCACACCTTTGCCATCGCCACCTTCGCCCTCAGGATATGCAGCATCATACCGGGCGTTTTGCTCAAGCCGGTCTACATCTTCGTCCCCCTCGCCGGCCTCTAACGTAGCAGGATCACACCCACAAGAGACTCGAGCTTCACGAGCCTTGACACAAGCATCTTCAAGGGCGAACTCAAAGACAGATCCCGTCGCATGCAAATATCGGAAAACATCCAATTGGGACTCGGTATGAACCCACTTCTCGTACAATTCCGGAGGAACATTAGGAATGTCTGAAGTATGAGAAGAGGACGGTCGCGCCAATAATTGGGCTTTCTCGGCCCCAAGGGCAGCAACTCAGTCGTAGAAGTCAGAATTCTCTTTGTCCAACTCTCTGATCCTCTCATCAAGCCTCTTCTCTTTTAACCTTGTCGTTCTCCCGCTTAGAACAGAGGTTCCGAATCACCACATCAAGAGCCTTCGTCTTCCACAAATCCCCCGACCGCGCTAACTACGCTCTATCCAGCTCGCTCTTCTTTCGGTTATATCATCATGAAGAACCTCCATCTGTAGGAGACACTCATTCAATTGCCTGCGTAACTCGGTCACCTATGTCTGGAGGTCACCGCACTGAATCTCCACGGACCAACTGACCTTGAGCTCTTCTTCTTTATTTCTTAACGTCCCCTCAAGGACACTGCATTCTCGATGACCTTCACTAACTCGTCATCTTTTTTCTTCAGCTCGTCCCGAAGGGTTCGCAAATTTCCAACTTTGCCAAAACGCTTACGGATTTCCTAATAAGCCCCGATACTCAGAGTATTTGCGCTGAAGTTTTTTGAAATAGCCTTACACCTCTTCTCCGTTCAGGTGATTTTGATTTCCAAGATCATAGTCTGCAATCATGAAAATAAAGAGAGACAAACACGAGAACACTTATGCTGACGAGAACAAAGCACTAAAACAAAGACAAAAAATTTGAACAAAGCATAGAAGAAAAAGAAGCCTTGAAAAGTTTACCCTGAGAGCGAGGCCGTCTATGCTCCTCGATAAGGGGGCGTCGTCCAACTCTGCTAGGGTTTCACCCTCCACGTCAGAACAAAGGGGACCGAGGGTAAGGACTACGTTCTTTGTGTGTTTTAGCAGGTCATGATCCATGGGAATCACGATGGTCCGCGTAGACCCCTTTAGTCTCACTTCGGGCTGGGTAAATCCTTCTTCCACCATCCCAGCTCTGCATCGTCAAGGTCTGAGCTCGTCTAATAGCCATCCCAGCTCTGCATCGTCAAGGTCTGAGCTCGTGAAGTTGGAAGCTTCGCTATCAAAATATTTGCAGGCGGAGAAGAAACTAATGTAAAGGAAGTGGTAGACTGGGCTGAAGATCGAGTAGACCTAGCCGCGGTCAAGGAGGGAATGGAAACAGAGGAGCGAGTAGGCCTAGCCGCGGCCGTAAGGGGGACAGCCACCAAAGAGGAGGCAAATTTCCTCTTACGGAAGGCGGAGGGGGAGCTTTCGGCCTCCACAAAGATCCTCGGGTTGGAAAAGAAAGAAGAAAAAAAGGTTTTCACTATCAGCAAAAGCAAACTATTAGAAATAGGCGACTAAGATACCAAAACAAAATAGAGAAAAATAAACGAGTTCACTGGTCAAGAGAGGGGCCGCCCCAAACTTCTTTAAAAAATGGCCACTCGCGAATCCCTACGATATTAGGGAGAACTCGTCCAACCCAATTAGAAATATCCCCGACCAAAGGAGGGAGCGTAGTCTTGGCTACATAAAAAGGAAACAAAAGTTCAAAACCCATGACTAGAACGAGAAAATCAAATATTTTCAACGAATAAGGGTTAGATGCTTATGAGTACAATTCCACATCTCGGGGAAGCCGTCTACGTTGGCCACCAGGAAAAAATTGTGCCAGAATTGTCGGCTCGCCATATCATCCATCTTCACCACCATGCACTTTCCCCTCGATGATGAAGGTTTAACATTGTCCCCCTATTGAAACTAGGGGCGAAGAGATGCATCAAATGCGAAAGGGTGATCTCGACCCCGGCCAATTCTGCTAACTTAGTGAACATCCTAATGAGCTTGTATATATATGGCGCAAGATAGGATGGAAAAACACCATAGAAACGACAAAAACCCTCCGCCAAGGGGAGAAGGGGAAAAGTGTAGCTACATGAAAGGGGTAGGCGTAAAACGCACAATACCTAGGATGATGAACTTGTACCACGTTCTGCCCTGTATGGATCAACTCGATGTGAGCGGGAACGTCATATTTGGCCCTAAGCTCTAATAAATCGGCCTCTTTTATCGGTGACTCAGAGATCTCAAGCTCAACCTCAAGCGCCTTCGTAAAGTCAGACCTAACTTTATCACCACAGGAATTATCTCCTCCATCATGGGAAAGTTCTCATCTTCCACGCCCATTGACACGCCCTCTGTGTGAGGAGGCAAAACCATCGTTAGGGGAACCAAGTCATTTCCCTCACTAGGACCAGAAAATGTTTAAACCATTGTTCTGAAGAAACATAGGGTATTTGAATAACGAACGCAAAAAGGATCTATAGAGCAAGAAATGAGGATACGCAACAATGGAATAGGAAGAAAGATGGCACAAGGTTTTGATATGGGGGAATTTGTAAAACACAAATATGTGCCCTCATACCTATTTAAAAAAATTTGGGCATCAACACCAAGAAATTATGCCATCATTACCTAGAATAGATATCGAAGCGACATATCCAATCAACAGACGTAAGCGAACGACGCAAAGCGTCGTGAACCATAGTGACACATTACGCCATGATCACTTTGATCTAGAAACGACACAACCCCAAAAGTTGTGGCTCACGAAAGACCACGTCACCATCTCACCCTTCCTTCTCGACCATGACAAACAAAATTCGCTCATCAAGGCCGTCTGAGGCCGGCCTCAATGATCCGAGGGACTAATTGTATATGTCAAAATTTGTCCTAAAATATTTTGGGCAATAAAGCACTAAGAAATGGGTCAATCGAGGTCGACCAGGAAGCATCATAGGTTTGTGGTCGAGATGTCAACAACACGCGAGACCGAATACCATTAGCAGAGTCGTAACGACTAGTTTTCAAAATAGGAGTTAAAGAAAATATTCTAGTGGATATTCTCTGCACTTGTACTATTGGGGTGTGTTAGGGGTATGTCTCACACATATATATAGAAAAAGAGATAGTGATGTAAGGCAGGCAACATTCACTTGGTAAGAACAAACTTTTGATAAAAGATTCTCTCTTATAAAGATACAAACACTACTTTTTCATCAAGATTCTTGTTCCATTATTTCACACTTTTCCATCAGATCCGAGAATAATTCAAGGATTTATCTATCATTCATCATTGTCAGGAGGGACAATCATCATTTCATCATTTATTGGGTGAATTACTTCTTCTATTTACTTAAATCCCGTTTAATGTTATTTTTTGTTAGTTCTCCCCCTATTATTGCTCACACTTTTTAGAATAGGCAATGTATGTTATTGTTATCACATTTTCAGATCCGTCTAATGTTACTCATATTTTCTGAACTCAAATCTAGAGATATTATTTTTAACTAGGTTTAACACATTATTATACAAACTTAACTTTGTTAGCCGAAAGTCATACTTTTTGNAAGTATATAATTTATTATGATATTTATATTAATTGATGCATATTTTTAATAATTTTGAGAAAATGATTTGAAATGAGTAATTAATGTTGTGGATATAACAGGAAAAAAATGTATCTTCTCTTGATATGCTAAAAGTACAAGTAAAGTGAAAATCTATTTTTAGAATACTATACAAGTGAAGGTGAACGGAGGGAGTAATATATATATATATATATTACTCCCTCCGTTCACCTTCACTTGTATAGTATTCTAAAAATAGATTTTCACTTTACTTGTACTTTTAGCATATCAAGAGAAGATACATTTTTTTCCTGTTATATCCACAACATTAATTACTCATTTCAAATCATTTTCTCAAAATTATTAAAAATATGCATCAATTAATATAAATATCATAATAAATTATATACTTTATTTATTATTTCTTAAAAAATGTGAAAAGTCAAAACGTGAAAAGTATAAGTGAACATCGGGAGAAGAAGGAATAGTACTCCCTCTGTTCTAATTTATGTGAACTTGTTTGACAGGGTACGGAGTTTAAGAAAAAATAAAGAATTTTAGAATTTGTGGTCCTAAATAAGTCAAAAAGGGGCCAGAGTATTTGTGGTTATAAAAGCTTTTATTAAGGGTAGAATTGTAAATTTAAGCAAAATTATTTCCAAATTTAAAAAGGAATTATTCTTTTTAAAATGGATAAAAAAGAAAATAAGTTCACGTAAACTAGAACAGAAAGAGTATTATTTTAAACCTCGGTGTCATCAACTCTTTGCATGTAATTGAAGGAAGATTTATTTTTGTGATTGGTGATACCACTTACTCCTACTTTATTCAAGTAAGTACTACTTTCACAGTCGGGGTATCCCTCGGGAATGCACGCCTTGCTTGAGTCTTTGATTGGACCGGCACATGTACCCTTTGTTTAGGCTACGTGTCCAAGTTTTAACATGCCTATTATCATTGACAAAGTTGGTTCAA
Source organism: Nicotiana undulata (assembly GCA_005239495.1). Taxonomy (NCBI): domain Eukaryota; kingdom Viridiplantae; phylum Streptophyta; class Magnoliopsida; order Solanales; family Solanaceae; genus Nicotiana; species Nicotiana undulata. The sequence goes on along the minus strand of ML258221.1, from coordinate 23,392 downwards.
TGGAGGGCATGGATACTAATTTAAGTATATTAAAAAATATAATATAAATATTAGCTTTATGTATTACTAATATCTTGTTTGGTTATATTTTTTTAATCTATAATACTTATATTAGTTATATATTATAGTTGGTTTTATCTTATATATGTATAAGTAATGCATAAAAAATCATGACATTAGTAATATCAAGGCTATTAATGTCTGCGTTAGTATAGTTAAAGAGAAAATTATCCTTAAAGTCCCTTAAAATTAGAGAATATAAAAGATATTTTTGTAAACAATTATTTTTCTTAAAATTATGCAATGCATTATAATTTTAATACACCACACAAAAAAGTAAATAAGAAATAATATCTGCATAACCAATGCTTGTATTACTAACTCATATATTATTAATTCCTGCATTACTAATACACCTTATTTTGCACTATTCTTATACACCTACCAAACGACCCCTAAAGGCATTGTAGTAGACGTTTACTTTCTTCTTGTCAATCATATTTTTTAAGTTATATCTTAATTTACACAAAACTTTATATAATTTGAAAAGAAAATAAATTACTTTAACTTATATACTCCTTATTATTTTTCTTGTAATTTTGTCATTTACTGTTATTTTATGCATAAATAATTTAAGAAAATAACTGTAATTTACTAGTTTAGCCTCTCACTCGGTCACCACCTCTTACGTCGCCGTTTATTTTGCATATGGACCTTTTCCTTAACTACTCTCTCTCTCTCTCTCTCTCACACACATGCAAAAACTGCCATACAATGCAAGCAAAGGTTTCTCATTTCCCCATTTCACATTCTCACTTCTCACACACACTCACGCAGAGTAACACACACTGATATTACAACAAATGCACACTACACTACATAAAATTCTCTGTACACGTTTATACAATATTTAAGTTTGAAATTTACTGAAGAACTTGGAGTTTTTTTCCCTTCTAGTCTGAAAATGGCAGGAAACGAATGGATAAACAGTTACCTAGAGGCGATTCTGGACGTAGGTCCGCCGATCAACGATCCAAAATCATCGTCGCTGTTGTTAAGGGAAAGAGGTCGGTTCAGTCCAGCTCGTTACTTCGTCGAGGAAGTCATCACCGGTTTCGATGAAACCGATCTTCACCGCTCTTGGGTTCGCGTAAGTCCTCGTTTACCGGCCATTTTAATGGCCCTATTCAGTAAATTTATTCAAGTGAATTTATGTTTGTGCACAAGATATGGAAATTGAAGCAGATAGAGAATTACATTTTTTTTGGGCCTAAATAAAATGCATATGCTATGAAATCAGTATTGAGTTTAGGTCTCTTGAAATTATTCTGTCACAGGCTTCGTCAATTCGGGATTCACAGGAGAGGAATACGAGATTGGAAAACATGTGCTGGAGGATTTGGAATTTGACTCGCAAGAAGAAACAGGTCCGTAAATAGGAATATTATATCAATGGTTGTACCTTGGGTTCACTAATTGTTTTTTCTTTTCTTTTTTTGATTTGTCAAAAAGGGTTTGATTATAGTTCTTTGGCCTCACTTAATTGCATCAATTTTCAATTTGATGAGTTTTATGACTTAAAAATCAGGGATGGTTATATAAGTGATACTACCATTTTTTAATGTTGTTTAATGTTTATTGAGGACTTTACCAAATACCATTCCGAATGTCACTCCACTAGATTTATTTTTTATTTAGAACTTTGCCTGTATCTTTATGAGAAATATTTTGAAACATTTTTATTAATGCCGTAGCAATGGCAATAATATTATCCATGCAAATTTCTTCCCCACTGAATGACATCGTTATCCAGTCTGTATATGAAATTCTTTGTTGTCCAATCGATTCCCTTGATAGAGCTATGAATTTGTACATTCATAATCTCAAGTCACTAAAAGCTGATCAGCTGCTATAACAAGTATCAGTTTGCAAATTACAGTGGACAGTGTGGTAGCTCTCATTTGCTACCACTTGCTCTGATTATTGTCAATGTCCTTGGTTACAGAGACATGCTCTCTCTACCATTGTATAATTGGTTCAATCAGAAAGTAATGTCTTCCCTTGCTATGATACTTGCAGCTTGAAGGGGAAGAAGCTCAACGTGTGGCGAAAAGACATCGTGAACGTGAAAGGGTACGCAGAGAGGCAATTGTTGATATGTCAGACTTATCGGATGGGGAGAAGGTAGATATGGTTGGTGACCTCTCAGCTCATGGTGATAGTGTCCGAGGAAGAATGTCCAGGGTCAGCTCTGTTGATGCGATGGCAAATTGGGCTAATCAATACATGGAAAAGAAACTTTACATTGTGTTGATAAGGCATGATTCTTTTCAGTTCCTGAGATCTTTTGTTTTAACGTATTCCATAATTAATACACTTCGGGTCCTAAGAGTAAGTTGAAGCGTCTTCATATTATCAGTTCTGTCTAACAGAAACCTCTTACTGCAGTCTTCATGGCTTAATAAGGGGAGAAAACATGGAGCTTGGTCGGGATTCTGACACGGGTGGCCAAGTAACTTCGATATTTTCTTTGTACAACACTTCGTTGGCACAGTTACTCATATAACTATTATCTGCTACATCATCTTAACTTTTTGATGCACTGTGTCAGATGTGTTTCTGTTTTTTGAAGTTGGTTTTAAGTTTTTCATTTTTCAACTCAGGTCAAGTATGTTGTGGAATTAGCTAGAGCTTTAGGCGTGATGCCTGGAGTTTATCGTGTTGATTTGCTGACAAGACAAGTATCAGCACCTGATGTAGATTGGACTTATGGTGAACCAACAGAAATGCTAAATCTAATTGACTCTTCAGATACCATGCATGAAGTAGGAGAGAGTGGTGGTGCCTACATCATCCGCATACCATTTGGCCCAAAAGATAAATATGTCCCTAAAGAGTTACTTTGGCCTCATATTCCTGAATTTGTTGATGGCGCACTTGGTCATATAGTCCAGATGTCGAAGGTTCTAGGTGAGCAAACTGGTAGCGGACAGCCACTTTGGCCTGTTGTAATTCATGGACACTATGCAGATGCCGGTGAATCCGCTGCTCTTCTGTCGGGGGCTTTAAATGTACCGATGGTTTTAACTGGCCATTCACTTGGACGAGACAAGCTCGAACAACTACTAAAGCAAGGACGGCAACCAAAAGAGGAGATAAACGCAACTTACAAAATAATGCGGCGTATAGAGGCTGAAGAGTTGTCTCTTGATGTATCTGAGATGATAATTACTAGTACACAGCAGGAAATAGAAGAACAATGGAATCTCTATGATGGATTTGATCCAAAGTTAGAACGCAAACTCAGGGCAAGAATGAAACGAAATGTGAGTTGCTATGGCAGATTTATGCCTCGCGCAATGGTAAGCCACTTTATCTTTTCCTTTAGATTTAGTTCTGTCTTCACTGTAATTAAAATATGGTCTCTTTCTTTTCGTATAATCTGTTCTGAAGACTCTCTTGAACTCGTTATTCTTGCATCATCCTTGTATCTTTATCTAGTTCTTTTCTTTCCCATTTGTGTATATATTTACTTTGTTATTTTACTTTGGCAGGTGATTCCTCCAGGAATGGAATTTCACCATATTGTTCCACATGAAGGTGACATGGATGGAGAAACCGAAGGGAATGAACATAATGTTGGGAATGCAGATCCGCCTATTTGGTTGGAGGTTTCAATCACTATCTTCCTTGAATCTATCATCCTCTACGTTGAAGATTTATGTGGCTCCTTTTTATATTTTTGCTTCAACCAGTCATCTACTTAACATTGTGAAGATTTGATGTAGGTCCTAACTCAATTATAATTCGTTGACAGGTCATGCGCTTCTTTACCAATCCACACAAGCCTATGATACTTGCTCTTGCCAGGCCTGACCCAAAGAAAAACTTAATCACTCTAGTCAAGGCATTTGGAGAGTGCCGACAATTGAGAGAGCTTGCAAACCTCGTAATTTACAAATTTCCCCTATACATCAATATTTTAAAGCCTATTTTGCGGTTTAATTGTAGTTCTTTTTGTAATATTCTTCTATTCTGTTCCATTGCAGACATTAGTGATGGGAAATCGTGATGTAATTGATGAAATGTCCGGTACAAATTCATCTGTCCTTGTTTCAATACTTAAATTGATCGACAAGTATGATTTATATGGTCAAGTTGCGTATCCTAAGCATCACAAGCAATCTGATGTTCCTGAGATATATCGTCTGGCTGCAAAATCAAAGGTAGAGCATCGAATTAGATACAAATCTGTGATCTTGGTGTAAGCTGTTTGTATAGCTTGTTCCGCATAATCTCCTTTGCCAACAGAACTTCCATTCTTTTAACTAGTATACAGTGATACCGCGAGTAACTGCCAGATTGAACACACATGAACCACTTCATTTTTTGTTTGTTTCTGATGATAGACCACTCATTTATAGTGAATCACGTGATGATATGACATATCCTCGTGTTAGAACTTTCTCATGATCCTAAGGCTAGGTGGAATTTTTGGATTGTGGAGCAGAAGTGAAAAGTAGTCGCAATAGTTGGAAGTGTCTGGTGCCTCAGTATTCATGAGGGCTTAGTGTTCAGATTGCTGCTTTAATTTCATGATAGGCTGTAATTCTTAAGGTTACTATAATACGATGCATTATGCTTAGAAAAGACGGGCATAAAATGAACAATGACAAACTGAAAGCTTTTCAGTTTCATATCGACAGTGATGTTTTTGCACATAGTTATAGTGGCTGAGAATTCTAAAAGGAGGAAGGTTGTCTGAACGTTTGCATGGCGGGAATCAGCTTCATATCTTTCGTTAAATTTTCACTTGTCAATATCATAATTTTGCAGGGGGTCTTCATCAATCCAGCATTCATTGAACCATTTGGACTCACTTTGATCGAGGTGCTTATGTGTTCCCCTTTTCGTAATTTAACAGATTTATGGTGTATATGCTTACTCCATTTGCAAACTGATTTCTCATATTCAAACAGGCAGCAGCTCATGGTCTTCCCATTGTTGCCACAAAAAATGGTGGTCCGGTTGACATTCACCGGGTTTGTCTCTTGATGGAGCTAACTTTTTGCTTGAGGGACTTTTTTGATTTTCATTTGGAGCTGAATTTAGACATGTCAAGTTAATGTTCGAGGTCTGACTATTAACTTCATTTCAGGTGCTTGACAATGGTTTGCTAGTTGACCCACATGATCAACATTCTGTGGCTGATGCACTTTTAAAGCTAGTAGCTGATAAGCAGCTTTGGGCAAGATGTAGGGGTAGCGGATTGCGAAATATACATCTCTTCTCTTGGCCAGAGCACTGTAAGACGTACTTAGCGCGAGTGATGTCCTGCAAACAAAGGCAGCCGAGATGGAAACGAAATGAGGACGAGTCTTCTGATTCAGAACCAGATTCACCTGGAGATTCCTTGAGAGATATTAAAGATCTATCTTTAAGCTTGAAGCTCTCATTGGACGGGGATAAAAATGAAAAGAGTGGCGCTTCAGTGACTGCCCTGGACTTCGTGGAAAATGCCAGCAAAAACAAGAGTCAATTGGATAATGTGGTCTCACCACTGCCAGTAAGTAGGTCAATGGAGAAAGCAGAGCAAAGTAAGTTTTCACTGTCAAGGAGAAGGAAGCTAGTTGTAATTGCTGCGGATTGTGATACCGCAGCTGGTTTGGCAGATATTACCAAAATAATTACTGAGACTGTCAAGAAGGATAATAGTGCTTCACACTGTGGCTTTATCTTGTCTACAGCCTTGACCATTACCGAGGTGCAGTCATTTTTGGAGTTGGCGAAGTTCAAACCACATGACTTTGATGCTTATATCTGCAATAGTGGTGGGGAGGTTTACTATCCATGTTTAAATTCTGAAGACAAATCTTCAGGGCCTCCTTTTACAATAGATTCAGATTATCAATCTCACATTGATTATCGTTGGGGTGGAGAAGATCTGAGGAAAACTATAATTCGTTGGGCAGATTCTCTAAATGACAAAGTTAAAAACAAAGCTGAGATAGCTATAAAAGAGATTGACTCAGCATCTTCACATTGCTGTTCTTTGAGAATAAATGATCAATCATTAGTAAGTTCACCTCCTCATAAAAGCATCTATGTTCGTTGATACTACCTCTAAGTGTTCAACTCATCTAAGTAACTCTAATATTTTGAGTTTAATCTCCTCCTTAGGTTCCTCCTGTGAAGGAAGTTAGGAGATTGTTGAGAATTCAGGCACTAAGATGCCATGCAATATATTGCCAAAGTGGTAGCAGGCTGAATGTGATTCCTGTTCTCGCTTCAAGATCACAAGCCCTCAGGTAATATCCTGCCCATCTTCTATGTCTTTTGAATCTTTCTTTTCAACAAATTCTCACAGTGCTAGTATCAAACTGTCAATCCTGTTAGGCGTGGATGTTGAGTCTTATTTATGACTTAACAGGTTAGCTAAGGTAAGTAAAATTTGTCTAAGGATCTTGACTTTAGGAGATATTTACTTTTGACTTTGACTAAGAAATGAGGTTACACTGAAGATATCTTGACGAAAAAGGGGATCTATTTCTGAAAAAAGGATTTTCCCAACAATTCCCCCTTTATCACCTTGACTATTGCGTTGAAAATCTGAGGATTACATAGAAGGGGAACCACAACTAGCTTTCTTGATTGAATAAATGACTTTTGATTTTTTAAGTTGAAATACAAGGTTTAAAAGTTCATGGTCGTAAACCATGCACCTTTTGATGGATATAGATGGTTCATATAGCCGAGCCGATCCCAACTAGTCAGAGATTAAGGTCTAGCAATTAATTTTGTTGTTGTGATCACTTGTTTTATAGGCGTATGTAAAAGCTATATTAACTATTGACCTTACATTCAGGTACATGTTCATTCGATGGGGCATAAACTTGTCAAATCTTGTGGTTTTTGTCGGAGAAAGTGGAGACACAGATTATGAATTATTGCTTGGAGGAATACACAAAACTGTGGTATTGAAGGGAGTTTGCAGCGATGCCTTTAAAGTTCACTCAAACAGGAACTACCCTCTGGAACATGTTTTGCCAGACAAGAACCCTAGCATTGTTGAATGTGGAAGTTGCAGCAATGAGGACATTAGTATCGCACTAAATAACCTCGGATTTCTCTAGGGGCTAGATGTCTTGGTTGCTATGTGTTCTCAGTAATCATCTTACATTTTGGTTACATTCGTGTAGTTTTCTGGATAATGAGTAGGAGATAGTAATATTTTTTATTTTCTTTAGGAAGCCATGTTTAGTTTTATATTTTCCATGTTGGTCCTCCTCCCATCCCCACCCAAACCACCAGGGTGGTATAATTAGTCTGTATTGTTTGATATTAGTAACTGCAGTTGCAATTCTGTAAATGACTGAGCTACAATACAATACAGTATAAGATAAAATGCAAGTTCTATTTGTGTTTGTTATTTCAGTATACACCTAATCTGAATACTTTTTGAATGTTATATCTCTGAGTAACTGGTCTATGAAGGGAGTGTTAAATCAACTAATTAAGTAAATATCTATTTCATTATTGGTTATGAATTCTAATATTGTAGTTATACATACTATTATGAATAGCTAATTTGTTATCGAGAGTTTTGATAGAACCTTTTGTAGGATGAATTCTTATTATGTTTTTAAATAATTGAGTAGTTGGATTTCTCTGCTTGTTCAACTACGTGTTTATTGTTGTTGATTGAATGACCGTCAATTGACTGTGCCTATTTAGTACTCTCTCCGTTCCAATTTATGTGAACTTGTTTGACTGGCACGGAGTTTAAGAAAAAATGAAGACTTTTGAAATTACTGGTCCTAAACAAATTAAAAAGGGGCCTAGAGTAATTGTGTGGTTGTAAAAGCTTTTCATTAAGGGTAGAATTGTAAGTTTAAGCGAAATTATTTCCAAATTTAGAAAGGGGTCATTCTTTTGGAACGGACCAAAAAGGAAATAGGTTCACATAAACTGGAACGAAGGGAGTATGTATTGCTTGGAAAAGAGAGTGCACATTTAGGTAGTTGTTGAACAACATCACTCCTAGCGTATATGAGGGATCAATACAGATGGTTTAAAGGTGAGATTAGGAATAACGAAACCTTGATGCGATCTGAACGGTGAATTAGTGCCAGCTAGCGTAGTTCGGAAGAATATGTCTAGTAAACTGTGGTAGTTTCTCGGAAGAGAATTACGACACCCAAAGTACTCACGATCAATAGAGAATGCTTAGGCGAAATTATAGAGACGTAGCGGGAAGGATCCCGACAAGTGGGGAAATCATAACTCGAGACCTCCTTAATCTTGTCTCCAACCCTTAGTATCCCTAGTTGTTAATCTATTACTTTAATTAATTAGTTAATTAGTTAAATATAAGAATCTTAATATTTATAACTTAGGAATTGTTCGAGCTTGTCTTCTTAGTGATAACGAACAGTTGTAGCTAAACCTTAGTTCTCGTGGGATTCGACTTCCGAACTTATAAATCGGATTATATTTGTAACGACCGCTTAATTCTTTTTATAAGGCATAATTGGGCGTGATCACATCTGCATGCATGACGCATATAATCAATCGAGCTGGGTTAATCTATAAAAGTTTCTATATGTTGCTTTCATCTTCCGAGTGATCCCGGAGAATTCATAGTACATATAACCATAGCCACAAAGTTCTTTTGTACAGTAAATTTGACGTGGTTTTAGAACCATACTCATTGGTACCTCTGAGATTACAAATATTTGTATTAGTATAGCATATAATCATTTTCAATAAACAATCTCCTTTGCAACACATATATGGAAGCAATATATTACCTTTAACTGTTATATATTTTCGCATTGGTATATTTGAAATCAACCTTTTCTATTTATATTTCTTTATCTAATTATATATTCGTTACTCTTCAGAACCTAAAGATTGGTTCTATGATATCTTCATATAATTTCCTATGTGACTTGATCTTCCTTTTGGCAGTGATAGAATTAATACAGTTTGATCACAATCTTCGAACTCGGAAATGCCATAACAGTCATTGTAAGTAATATTATTTCTCCATTTTTATTTCATTTTATTCTAGACGTGTATGATTGTGTTTGTACTTAATTTTTTGAGTTATATACAAAAAGGAATATGAAGTGAATTTCTCAACATGTACTATAAATTTGTAGAGACATGTTTAGAATCCTAAATAAGATTATAAAATAGATTCCATTTTTATCTATGATTTGTCTTACATATACTTCATACTTCTTTATGTATCACAATTTAAAGATTCTTATATTTGTATTAAGAAAAATAATTGTCGGTCTCTTTTAAAGTATATGTATAGTTGTTACGTACTGAAATATATAAAAAGTGATGTTGAATTCCTTGCCTTTAACAATTATCTATATTGGTTGGGGTGCTCCTTTGAAATATCGATTTTTGCCCATCTTCGACCTTCCACTATTTTTTGCACCAAATATAACAAAATTTAGTATTTTTTTGCTCCAATCCAACACCAAATGTTGCACCATTATAGAGTGTGAATAGTATTGCACCAAATTTGGTTTAATATTATTTTATTCATTTTTATATTTTTTTGACTTTTAATTTATCATATATTGTGTATATAATTAATTTTTATATTAAAATCTTTATAATTTTAATTTTTAATTCTATTTTTTTGATATATTAATTTTTGTATATATTATATTTATATAAAATTATAAGTTAATTTTATTATTATTATAATTTTATAAAAATAAATAACCATTATTAAAAATGAAATATGCTAATGTAAGATATCTAATGTTGCTGAAATTGAAAAGTGAAAACTAAAATTTAAAAAAGAAAATTAACAATACATAAAATTTAAATACATTAACATTAAAAGTACATCAAAGGAGGATATATTAAAATTGAAATTACATTAAAAACATAAAACATAAGTTTAATAATTCGGCATGTTATTTTCAGGTGAATTATATGTGATGAATATGAAAAAAAGAAGAAAAAAAGAATTTGTTTGAAGGAAATAAAAAATAAAATTTAAATAGAAGATAATAATATAATATAGAAGAGAGAGAAGAATATGAAAAGAAATATTCTTTTTTAGTGTAAAATATAGTGTAATGGTTGGAGCAAATTTGGTATTGTACCATTTTGATGTAAAATTTAATGTGAAGGTTGCAGATGGCCTTATGGCATATGTTTTTGCTCTGAAATCTAATTCCGGGCACACAATTTTGGATCGTAAGTTAGGACCTCTGTTTTTTATTATTATATGACGTGTGAAGTTTTCACTGATTTAAAAATATTCAATCATTTTGAGTTCAACCCTTATGCCAATAAAATAAGATCACATTTCAAGATCATGTGCTTTTTCCCCCTATATATTTTGTTTATATCTAACATATGTTTTAACAACATTTGGTGTTATTTAAAATTTGTTTACTAATTGACATGGAATACACGTGCAATGCAAGTCGTTATTAGAAAATCAGGAAAACCCTTCCAGAAAACCTGACCAAAGTAGGTCGGTAATGGCCAATAACCGTCCAAAATACGACCATTAGCGTGTGGCCGGTATTTTGAAGGTCGGAAGGGCATACCGACCAAAGTTGGTCGGTTTTTTCCGATCAAAGTCGGTCGGTACTTTAATTATGTAATTAAAAAATGCACCATCATGGCGAACCGGAGTTTGTATTGTGGCAGGATACTATTCTACCACTAGACCATTGATACATTTTGTTTTAAGACTATCTTTTATTTCATTTATACTCTTTACATGTATTTTCACACGAAAATAACCGATCAATGTCGGTCGGTTTTATAAAAAATTAAAATTACCGACCGAATTCGGTCGGTTTTTTAAAATGACTGGCCGAATAACTGACCGATTTTGGTTAATTTAATTTATTTTAAATGAGACACCGACCAAAATTGATCGATTTCTTGAAAAATAAATTTTGCGGGACTCTAAAATAGTTTCCCGCATTTTGCGCCAAAGGAAATCGACTAAAGTTGGTGAGTTTCGTAAAAAAATTTAAGCAGAAAATATTTGAAAAAATCGATCGTCTTTGGTCGGATTTTTGGCGGTTTTTTGACTGTTGATATTGATCGATTTTTGCCGAATTTTTAGTAGTGGGTAAATGAGTGACTAGTTTACTAATAAGAAACAAGAAACATCTATATGAAGTTCTTTCATTCTTTACTTTGTTTTCTTGCAAGTATGAACGTGTCCCAAGAATCTTTTTGCTTACATTTCTTCATGTCATCCTTCATATTCCTTTTCCACAAATCTGCTTCACCACCTTCAAATGTATCGGATCAATGCGCATTTCTTTTTTTTTTTTTTTAAAAGCTGGTTTAGAGTTGCTTTTCTGGTAAGTTCCCTTTGATGTATAGTGAGAAGAAGGTTAAACATATAGTTACGAAATAAACTATTGTAAAGTCTTTATTAGGCAGAAGATAAGTAGCGTCCAAAAGTAGTCTTTAACTAAAAGTCATTTATTATTAAACAAATTTTAAAATTATAAGCACAGTCTATAACAATTTCTTAGCAGAAGCAGTTGTCATGTCGGTCCTCCTACTTCACCATTTTTTATCTAGATATTTTAACTTGTTCAAAATCTATATTTTAAACATCTCTGGCCGTGTGTGTATCTCACTTGCTTAACGTGGATAACAAATTATATGTCACGTCATTTTTATGTTTTATCCGGCTAAAACACTTATTATATATTATTTCCTTAAAGAAAAGAAGAAAAAAGAAAGAAAATCAATGCCTCCATCTCATCTCTCTTCCCTAAAATTGAAGTGAAGGATTAATAGACTCGCGTGGTACGATAAGGGAGTTAGTCTTGATGATGAAAAAATAAGTGCAAGATCTTCAATCAGCACTAAGGAGAAAAATAGGAGACTCAAGCACACAAAATTGCTTTGATGAATAAATTAAATTTATAATGAAAGTAAAGAAAGATATCGTCAAGAACCTTAAAGCACTAAAGTAAATGTAAATCAAGATGGAATCATCTCATCAAATTGATCCAGACCAGTTTTTTTAAGCTACATGCAGTGCTAAGAGAAGTATCTGCCTTGACCATCTCAGTACTAAGATCCCAACTATCTTTCTTGACCGCGCCAGCTTCAAAGGCGAAGAAAAATGGATGGTCATTGATATCAAAGATGCTTGTCACAAAATCAATGGCTTTTAAAGGAAATGAAAAGACAATCAACAAGGTGGAATGTGTTTTTTGCTCTTTGTTCATACCTTGACAACAACGAATATTGTGGATGCTTAATTTTAATAATGTATTCTAAATTAGAATATTATAGTATTTGTTAGGTTTAACCATGCCGCATCAATTCTTCGAAAATACTTGCTAGGAGTGTATGCAAGACTTCACGAGTGAAAGTTCAGTATTATTCGAAGTAATTACTACTTACTGTACCACATCTAATTAGGGATGTAGAAATAATTTCTTGGCAGAATCGCCTAAATGGCACTTATACTTGTGCCACTTTGTCATGTCGGTTCTCCCACTTCACCTTTTTACATCCAGACACTTTAACTTGTTCAAAATCTATATTGAAAACCCCTCTGACCGTGTGTGTATCTCACTTGCTCGAAGTGGATGACACATCATATTCTACGTCATTTTTTATATTTTATCTACTAAAAATACTTACTATATACTATTTCTATAACGAAAAAAAGAAAGATAATCAATGCCACCATCTCATCTCTCTTCCCTAAAATTGAAGTGAAGGATTAATAGACTCGTGTGGTACGAAGTACTGAGGAGAAAAATAGGAGACTCAAGCACACAAAATTGCTTTGATGAATAAATTAATATTAGAAAGAAAGTAAAGAAAGATATAATCAAGAACCTTCACTAAAGTAAATGGAAAACAAAACAGAATCGTCTTATCAAATTGATCCAAACCAGTCTTTTTTTAAGCTACACGCAGTGCTAAGAGAAGTATCTGCCTTGACCATCTCAGTACTACGATCCTAACTATCTTTCTTGTCCGCGCCAACTTCTAAGGAATAGAAAAATGGATGGTCATTGATATCAAAGATGCTTGTCACAAAATCAATGGCTTCTAAAGGAGATGAAAAGACAATCAACGAGGTGGAATGTGTTTTTTGCTCTTTGTTCATACCTTGACATCAGTAAATATTGTGGATGCTTAATTTGAATAATATGTCTAAATTAGAATTTTACAGTATTTGTTAGGTTTGACCGCACCACATCTATTCTTCGAAAATAATTGCTAGGAGTGTATGCAAGACTTCGCGAGCGAAAGGCAGAATTATTCGAAGTAATTACTACTTACTGTACCACTTAGGCAGGGTGTTGCAAAGTAAGTACATCTTTTCTTTATCGAATTAGGGATGTAACAACAATTTCTTGGCAGAATAGCCTAAATGGCACCTATACTTGTGACACTTTGTCATGCCGGTCCTCCTACTTCACCCTTTTTCATCCAGACACTCTAACTTTTTCAAAATTTGTATTTTAAACCCCTTTGGCCGTGTGTGTATCTCATTTGCTTGACGAGGATGAAACATCATATTCCGCGTCATTTTTTATATTTTATCTACTAAAAACACTTACTATATACTATTTCCTTAAAGAAAAAGAAAATCAATGCCTCCATCTCATCTCTCTTCCCTAAATTGAAGTGAAGGATTAATAGACTCGTGTGGCACGACGAGGAAGTTAGTCTTGACGATGAAAGAACAAGTGCAATATCTTCAACCAGCACTGAGGAGAAAAATAGGAGACTCAAGCACACAAAGTTACTTTGATGAATATATTAATTTTAGAAAGAAAGTGAAGAAAGATATAGCCAAGAACCTCAAATAACTAAAGCAAATGAAAAATAAGATGGAATCATCTCATCAAATTGATCCAGACCAATATTTATTTAAGCTACATGCATTGCTAAGAGAAGTATATGTCTTGACCATCTCAGTACTAAGATCCCAACTATCTTTCTTGTCTGCGCCAGCTTCAAAGGCGAAGAAAAATGGGTGGTCATGATATCAAAGATTGTCAAAAAATTAATGGCTTCTAAAGGATATGAAAAGACAATCAACGAGGTGGAATATGCTTTTCGCTCTTTGTTCATACCTTGACAGAAGTGAATATTGTGGATGCTTAATTTGAATAATATATTCTAAATTAGAATATTATAGTATTTGTTAGGTTTCACCGTGCCGCATATATTCTTCGAAAATACTTGCTAGGAGTGTATGTAAGACTTCACGAGCGAAAGGCAGAATTATTCGAAGTAATTACTACTTACTGTACCACTTAGGCTAGGTGTTGCAAAGCAAGCACTTCTTTTCTTTATCTAATTAGGGATGTAGCAACAATTTATTGATAGAATGGGCTAAATGGCACCTATACTTGTGTCACTTTGTCATGTCGGTCCTCCTACTTCACCCGTTTTCATCCAGACAATTTAACTTGTTCAAAATCAATATTTTAAACCCTTTTGGCCGTATGTGTATCTCACTTTCTTGACGTGGATGAAACATCATATTCCACGTCATTTTTTATATTTTATCTACTAAAATCACTTAGTATATACTATTTTGTTAAAGAAAAAGAAAATCAATGCATCCATCTCATCTCTCTTGCCTAAAATTAAAGTGAAGGATTAATAGACTCGCGTGACACGACGAGGGAGTTAGTCTTGATGATGAAAGAAAAAGTGCAAGATCTTCAATCAACACTAAGGAGAAAAATAGGAGACTCAAGCACACAAAATTGCTTTGATGAATAAATTAATTTTAGAATGAAAGTAAAGAAAGATATCGTCAAGAACCTTAAAGCACTAAAGTAAATGTAAATCAAGATGGAATCATGTCATCAAATTGATCCAGACCAGTCTTCTTTTAAGCTACATGCAGTGCTAAGAGAAGTATCTGATTTGACCATCTCAGTACTAAGATCCCAACTATCTTTCTTGTCCGCGCTAGCTTCAAAAGCGAATAAATGGGTTGTCATTGGTATCAAAGATGCTTGTCACAAAATCAATGTCTTTACAAGGAGATGAAAAGACAATCAACGAGGTGGAATGTGTTTTTTTCTCTTTGTTCATACCTTGACAACGTTTAATATTGTGTATGCTTAATTTGAATAATATATTCTAAACTAGAATATTATAGTATTTGTTAGGTTTAACCATGCCGCATCAATTCTTAGAAAATACTTGCTAGGAGTGTATGCAAGACTTCACGAGTGAAAGTCAGTATTATTCGAAGTAATTACTACTTACTGTACCACATCTAATTAGGGATGTAGAAATAATTTCTTGGCAGAATCGGGTAAATGGCACTTATACTTGTGCCACTTTTTCATGTCGGTTCTCCTACTTCACCTTTTTACATCCAGACACTTTAACTTGTTCAAAATCTATATTGGAAACCCCTCTGACCGTGTGTGTATCTCACTTGCTCGAAGTGGATGACACATCATATTCTACGTCATTTTTTATATTTTATCTACTAAAAATACTTACTATATACTATTTCTATAACGAAAAAGAAAAAGATAATCAATGCCTCCATCTCATCTCTCTTCCCTAAATTGAAGTGAAGGATTAATAGACTCGTGTGGTACGAAGCACTGAGGAGAAAAATAGGAGACTCAAGCACACAAAATTGCTTTGATGAATAAATTAATTTTAGAAAGAAAGTAAAGAAAGATATAATCAATAACCTTAAAGCACTAAAGTAAATGGAAAACAAAACAGAATCGTCTTATCAAATTGATCCAAACCAGTCTTTTTTTAAGCTACACGCAATGCTAAGAGAAGTATCTGCCTTGACCATCTCAGTACTACGATCCTAACTATCTTTCTTGTCCGAGCCAGCTTCTAAGGAGAAGAAAAATGGATGGTCATTGATATCAAAGATGCTTGTCACAAAATCAATGGCTTCTAAAGGAGATGAAAAGACAATCAACGAGGTGGAATGTATTTTTTGCTCTTTGTTCATACCTTGACAGCAGTGAATATTGTGGATGCTTAATTTGAATAATATATCTAAATTAGAATTTTACAGTATTTGTTAGGTTTGACCGCACCACATCTATTCTTCGAAAATACTTGCTAGGAGTGTATGAAAGACTTCACGAGCGAAAGGCAGAACTATTTGAAGTAATTACTATTTAATGTACCACTTAGGCAGGGTGTTGCAAAGTAAGTACTTCTTTTCTTTATCGAATTAGGGATGTAACAACAATTTCTTGGCAGAATAGACTAAATGGCACCTATACTTGTGACACTTTATCATGCCGGTCCTCCTACTTCACCTTTTTTCATCCAAACACTCTAACTTCTTCAAAATTTATATTTTAAACCCCTTTGGCCGTGTGTGTATCTCATTTGCTTGACGTGGATAAAACATCATATTCCGCGTCATTTTTTATATTTTATCTACTAAAAACACTTACTATATACCATTTCGTTAAAGAAAAAGAAAATCAATGCCTCCATCTCATCTCTCTTCCCTAAAATTGAAGTGAAGGATTAATAGACTCGTGTGGCACGACGAGGAAGTTAGTCGTGACGATGAAAGAACAAGTGCAATATCTTCAACCAGCACTGAGGAGAAAAATAGGAGACTCAAGCACACAAAGTTACTTTGATGAATATATTAATTTTAGAAAGAAAGTGTAGAAAGATATAGCCAAGAACCTCAAATAACTAAAGCAAATGAAAAATAAGATGGAATCATCTCATCAAATTGATCCAGACAATTATTTATTTAAGCTACATGCATTGCTAAGAGAAGTATATGTCTTGACCATCTCAGTACTAAGATCCCAACTATTTTTCTTCTCTGCGCCAGCTTCAAAGGCGAAGAAAATTGGGTGGTCATGATATCAAAGATGCTTGTCAAAAAATCAATGGCTTCTAAAGGGTATGAAAGGACAATCAACGAGGTGGAATATGCTTTTCGCTCTTTGTTCATACCTTGACAGAAGTGAATATTGTGGATGCTTAATTTGAATAATATATTCTAAATTAGAATATTATAGTATTTGTTAGGTTTCACCGTGCCGCATATATTCTTCGAAAATACTTGCTAGGAGTGTATGTAAGACTTCACGAGCGAAAGGCAGAATTATTCGAAGTAATTACTACTTACTGTACCACTTAGGCTAGGTGTTGCAAAGCAAGCACTTCTTTTCTTTATCTAATTAGGGATGTAGCAACAATTTATTGATAGAATGGGCTAAATGGCACCTATACTTGTGTCACTTTGTCATGTCGGTCCTCCTACTTCACCCGTTTTCATCCAGACAATTTAACTTGTTCAAAATCAATATTTTAAACCCTTTTGGCCGTGTGTGTATCTCACTTTCTTGACGTGGATGAAACATCATATTCCACGTCATTTTTTATATTTTATCTACTAAAAACACTTAGTATATACTATTTTGTTAAAGAAAAAGAAAATCAATGCATCCATCTCATCTCTCTTGCCTAAAATTAAAGTGAAGGATTAATAGACTCGCGTGACACGACGAGGGAGTTTGTCTTGATGATGAAAGAAAAAGTGCAAGATCTTCAATCAACACTAAGGAGAAAAATAGGAGACTCAAGCACATAAAATTGCTTTGATGAATAAATTAATTTTAGAATGAAAGTAAAGAAAGATATCGTCAAGAACCTTAAAGCACTAAAGTAAATGTAAATCAAGATGGAATCATGTCATCAAATTGATCCAGACCAGTATTCTTTTAAGCTACATGCAATGCTAAGAGAAGTATCTGCTTTGACCATCTCAGTACTAAGATCCCAACTATCTTTCTTGTTCGCGCTAGCTTCAAAAGCGAAGAAATGGGTTGTCATTGGTATCAAAGATGCTTGTCACAAAATCAATGTCTTTTAAAGGAGATGAAAAGACAATCAACGAGGTGGAATATGTTTTTTTCTCTTTGTTCATACCTTGACAGCGTTTAATATTGTGGATTCTTAATTTGAATAATATATTCTAAATTAGAATATTATAGTATTTGTTAGGTTTGACCGTGCCGCATCTAGTCTTCGAAAATACTTGCTAGGAGTGTATGTAAGACTTCACGAGCGAAATGCAGAATTATTCGAAGTAATTACTACTTACTGTACCACTTAGACCAGATGTTGCAAAGTAAGCACTTTTTTTCTTTATCTAATTAGGGATGTAGCAATAATTTCTTGGTAGAATGACCTAAATGGCACCTATACTTGTGTCACTTTGTCATGTCGGTCCTCCTACTTCACCCTTTTTCATTCAGACAATTTAACTTGTTCAAAATCTATATTTTAAACCCTTTTGGCCATGTGTGTATCTCACTTGCTTGATGAGTGTAACGACACGGCCGGTCGTTTTGAGATTTAGAGCCCCGATATCCTAATAAGTGCTTTCCCCATATTTATTTCTGCTATTGTGACGTGTCGGAGTGATTGTTTGTCAATTTCGGAGATTTTTGGGACACTTAGTCCCTAAATGAGAGCTTAAGTCTTAGAATTTGGACTGTAGTCAGAACTGTGTGAAGACAGTTCTAAAATGGAATCCCATCGATTCTGTTAGTTCCGTTGGGAGTTTTTGGGCTTTGAAGCGTGTCTGGAATGTGTTTTGGAGGTCCGTAGTAGATTTAGACTTGAATTGGCGAAAGTTGGATATTTGGGGATTTCGGTCAGCAGTGAAAATTTTGATATCGAGCCCGAAATGTTATTCTGAAAGTGGTTGTAGGTCCATAGTGGCATTTGTGACCTGTATGTGAAATTTGAAGTCATTCAGACTAGGTTTGATATGTTTCGGCGTCGTTTGTAGAATTTGGAAAATTCAAAGTTCCTTACGCTTGAATCCGTGCTTAATTCATGTTTTTGATGTTGTTCGATGTAGTTTGAAGGCTTGACTAGGTTCGTATGAAGTTATAGGATTGATTGGTATGTTTGGTTGAGGTCTGGGGGGCCTCGGGAGTGTTCGGGTGGTTAACGAATTGATTTTTGGAAATTAGGAGTTGCTGATCTGCTGGTGTTTGGACTTCTGGTGTTTTCCCCATCTGCGGATGGGGATCCCCAGGTGCGAAATCTTGGACGCACCTACAAGCCCGTAGGTGCGAGACCTGGGGCGCAGTTGCGGAATCTTATGACTTTAGTGAAATGCGCAGGTGCGAGAAATGGCCGCAGATGCGAGGATCGCCGGCAAAAATGGGGTTGGAATCGAGGGTTAGTTCATGTTCACTCCATTTTTTATTTTGAGCTCAGAAAAAGGCGATTCTTTGATGGATTTTCAGAGGAATCTTGTGGGTAAAGATTTCTTACTTTGTTTTATTACATTAATCTATTGTAGTTTTCTTCATTTAATCAAGGAAATTGAGTGAGAAATATGAAAAAATGGGGGAAAAGTTCCCCAATAGAATTTATGAGTTTTGATTGGGTTTTAGGCATCGGATTTAGATAAAAATTTTACGAGTGATATCGTGAGTGAATGGGTGTTCTAAATTGGTAACTTTTACCCGATTACGAGTCATGGGCCTGGGGAGACTTTTTGGGCGTTTTTCCTATTTTCATTCCTGAACTTCGAATTCATTAGCTAAAGTAGCTACTTGTAGTTATATTTACATCATGCAATTGATTTGATTTGATTTGGGTCATTTAGAGTTGGATACTCATGACAAGAGAGCGGTTTCAGATTGATTTGAGCGATTCGAGGTAAGTGGCTTGCCGAACCTTGTATGGGGGAACATTCCCTTAGGATGTTTGGTACTGTTTGATGTATGAGCACGGTGTACGTGAGGTGACGAGTACATACACGGGCAATTATTGTAAAAATCTTGTTTTTCTTCTATGGGTGTGTTTGGTATGAAGGAAAATATTTTCCGAAAAATATTTTCCAATTTTCCCATGTTTGGCTGACTTAAATATTTTGGAAAATATTTTTCTCATCAATTCATTTTCCTCCAATTGGAGGAAAATATTTTCCCTATAAAGAGAAGGGAAAACATTTTCCAAAACTCCTTCTCAACCTTCCCCACCTTATTCCTTACCCTCACCACCCCTCCACACCCACCCACCTAACTTCATCCCATGCCGTCTCTCCAAAAAGATTTTTTTTCGTCACTACCCACCCCACCCTACTCCCACCTCGCAAAAAAATATTTTTAGTTTTTTTTTTAATTTGAAAATTTCTGTTTTTTTTTCTTGCACCCCTCCCCCTTCCCGCACCCCCACCCCCCTGCCCCCACTCCGCACAATTTTATTTTATTTTTTACTTTTTTTGTAATTTTTAAATTTTTATTTATTTCTGCACCCCCACCCTGCCCCCGAGAAAAACTATTTTTTTATATATATTTTTAGTTTTACTTTTTTCATCTTTCGGTTTACATGTTCAAAATTTTACAAGTTCCAAATATATGAGTTTATAGGTTTATGTGTTTCGTAGTTTACAGGTTTAGAAATTATAAAGTTTACGGGTTCGAAATTTCGCGGTTTCAAAAGTTTTGCGGTTCAGAAGTTTATGAAATTTGTGGGTTCGGATATTGTTGGTTCTAAAGTTTATGGCCTCATGTTTATTGTAACAAAATTATTTATGAATACTCTTGAGAAAATATTTTCCTTGATTTGCGTACCAAATACCAGAAAATGAATAAGATTACTACTTGTTTTCCAAGAAAACATTTTCTTGGAAAACATTTTTCATGGAAAATATTTTCCTTTATACCAAAAACACCCTAAATCATAAACTATTTTCCTTTGGTTTAACTGCACTACTATGTTTAAATACCTGGTTTAGATTAGGAAAGCATGCCTACGTGTTTTGACTGTCTATTTGAAATTATGTGCAGCATGTTTAGGAAGATTCATATTTTCTTTAGTTGCATTTAGTCTAAACTGTACATTTCGATGTTGTAATTGTCATGTCATTGTTGAGCTGCATATTTACTTTGGGACTACAGACGTATTCCGGGAGATCCCCCAGTGTAGCATATTTATTTTGGGACTACAGACGTATTTCGGGAGATCCCCCTGTCTTGCATATTTATTTTGGGACTGCGGACATATTCCGGGAGATTCCCCTGTCTTGCATATTTATTTCGGGACTACGGGATGGTATCCCGGGAGATTTCCCTGTTGTATTTCTTTTGTTCTGAGCCGGGCTTCTTGACTTGTATTACAGTAGACTTCCTTAACCATTTTACCATAGAATATATTTATATCTCTTGCTGTTCATAATTCATTATATTTACACCGGTAGGGCCCTGACCTGACCTCGTCACTACTCGACCGAGGTTAGGCATTGCACTTACTAGATACCATTATAGTGTACTCATGCCCTTTCCTGCACATGCTTTTCGTGTGCAGATCCAGGTACGAGCTACCAGCCTCGGATTGGTGAAAGGCTTGACCTTCAGGGGAGCAAAAAGCCTTAGGTGCCAGGTTCGATCCCAAGTGGCTGCAGCTGCGGAGGGGTGAACGCTGGGCCAAGGTGGAACAATACCTTAGGATGTGTGGGCCCTAGAGGGGACGCCACAAAAAGGCGCCTTATATGGAGAGGCTCTACCCCTCGGGTCCCACTCAACCATATAGGTATTGTTCCACTTAGGTCTGGCGATCATCCCTCCGCAGCTGCAGCCACTTGGAATCGATCCCAGAACCTAAGGCTTTTGTACCCCCTTGAGGGATCTCCTCTCACCAATTGAGCTGTAAATCGGGTCGTGACAAGTTGGTATCATAGCGTCTAGCTTCATAGGAGTCACAAATCACAAGCCGGTTTATTAGAGTCTCGCGGATCGGCGCAGAGACGTCCGTATCTATCTTCGAGAGGCTATGTAACTGTTAAGAACAATCATATTCTTTGGAATTCCTTATCGTGCTAGTTATTGTCATCAAAATTCTTAAACTCTATTCTATTCTTGCTTACAGATGGTTCGTACTCGTACCGAACGTGCTGATGACCAGGCACTCGAGCCCCCAGCCAGAGCCGTAAGAGGCAGGGGCCGGGGCAGAGGACGAGCACGCGGTGCAGCTCGAGCACCGGCGAGAACAGATGCAGAGGATCCCCCAGCATCCACAGTTGGAGGGGCACAGGAGGCCCTTACTATCACTCCAGCCCTCCAGGAGACATTGGCTCTGTTCTTGAGTGCCTTCACTACTCTGTCTCATGCAGGACTACTTCCGATAGCCCCAGCTACATCCCAGGCCGGGGAAGGGACATAGACTCCCGCAACCTGTACTCCTGAGCAGAGGGTTCATATTGGGCAGGTTCCAGAGTATATTCCAATGCCCCCAGCAGCTCCAGTTCAACATGAGACTAGGATAGTTGTTCCTGAGGCAAAGCAGCTCCGACTTGAGAGGTACAAGAAGTACAACCCACCTGAGTTTAGCGGACTAGCTTCGGATGACGCCCTAGGTTTTCTTGAGGGGTGTCATCGCATTCTCCGCACTATGGGTATTGTGGAGACGAGTGGGGTTTCTTTCACTGCTTTCCAGCTGAGGGGAGCAGCTTATCAGTGGTGGCGTGCTTTTGAGCTTAGTAGTCCGGACGAGGCAGCTTCACTTACTTGGGCTTAGTTCTCCAAGATGTTCTTACTTGAGTTTGTCCCTAGCCTCAAGGATGCTTGGCGGGCGGAGTTTGAGCAGCTACGCCAGGGTACCATGACTGTGTCAGAGTATGCAGTCCGTTATAGCGATTTGGCTCTTGTCACGACCCCAAATCCTAACAGGTCGTGATGGCGCCTATCGTGGAATTAGGCTAGCCAACCATCACCTTACTGCGCTTTTTGTTCAATTATAATAGTTCACAATTAAATAATAAGCAAGCAACCACATCATAATTAATATAAT
>ML258220.1:40415-93353 GCA_005239495.1 Nicotiana undulata | reverse complement strand
TGTATTTATTTCAGACCTTTTGTTGTAGTAACCTCCTAGATAGTCCGTGAGTATGTGACACCATTTATGGGATTTGTTTACGGGTTTCATTTCAAAAATGCTATGTTGTATTTTAGTTATCTTGTTCTTGTTTGTTGTTAAGGAGTCTTAATTACTTCAAACGTTGGCTTGTCTAGCGGGTTCAACGTTAGACGCAGTCATGGCCCGAAGGTGGGATTTCGGGGCGTGACACATTTTTAGCCACGGTTTTATTACAATTGGAACGGTTTGATCTCTAATGTGTGCTGCTATCATCCAACATCTATTGGAACGGTTATAATCGTTGCTATAGAAGTTCTATGGCAACGGTTCTATAACCGTTACAAAAAAACTGTTACAATAGGCCCATTTTCTAGTAGTGACGCGTCGAAATGTTTACGGATCACCCGAAACTCGATCCGCACACAAACCCAAGTCCGAAATCAACATACAAACCTATTGAAATAATCAAATCCCGGTTTTGGGGTCGTTTACTTAAAATGTTGAGTCAAGTCAAATTGGCCATCTTAGGCCACTATTAAGGAACTAAGTGTTTCGAATTCAAACCGATCCCTTCTAAAAGTAAACAAATCATCCCCGCATAATAAAACAGTAAAAGCACATACGGGGAAGTGTTGAATAGGGGAAAGGAGATCTAGAAAGCAAAACCACTGGTCGAGTCATTACATGCGGCTGCAATGCTTGAAGGACGATCACTTAACTTCACTTATCGACAGCACAAGTATAGTCAACCCAGCATAGTGTGGACCACAAATCTCATTTGGATGCCGCAAACCATCCAAAGGGTATTTTTCGACAAAAAATTGGGGAGTCCTATAAATAGAACTTTATAGCCTTTTTAGGGTATCTTTTTACTGTAACAGTTGGGAGTTAGTTAGTTTTAGCTATTTTGAGCAAGTTTGAGCTACAATTGGAGAAGATCTTCTACTCTTTCTTTTATTTTAGTTTTATGTCTTTAATTTCATCTTGTATTTATCTTTCTATATCTTTTACTATGAGTGGCTAAATTTTTAACTAGAAAGGTGTAAATTTTATGGTTTATTAGTATTTTGCTTGTTTATGATAGGGTTAAGTTTTATTTAGCAATGTTTATGATTTAGACTTGAATTAGTGATTGTAGAAATTGATGCATGCCTTGTCGACCTTTCTCTTGAGAAAGAGAAACTAAGTCTAGAAAAACTTGGCTACCAAGAAATTGAACTAGTCGAGGAATTGATTGGATTAATTAACAGATTTGGACTAAAGATAGCGATAATCCAACTTGGGCTCACAATCAAATGCACTTATAGCTACCTATTTAGACTTGAGAAGCTAGATTGGACATAATCACTCTTTAATCAAGAGGTATTGAGTGAGCACTTGAGATTTGAGTGTCATAACAATCCTAATCGAACAAGTAAGCATATTAGATTATACCTAGTAGGTTTACATCTAGGTTAGGACTATAACTCTAGGCTTTTTCTCCATTTATTGAAACTTCTTTAAATTATTGCATATCAAGTGTTTGTTGAGTTGTTCCTTAGAAACATCCTAGTTTAATCACTATACCACCTTTGTTTGGGGATAATCTAAGATACATTAAGTTGCTTACTTGAGTGTCTACTTTAGCACCCTACTAAACTTCATGTGGTTCGACCTGACTCTTGTTGGGTATTATATATTACGAACCGACATTTCATATCCCATTTTGGGGTGTGTTTTGGCCGTAATCAATAGGTCTTCAAGTTTTCGATGAGATCTCCAATGGTGATTGTCTCAATATCTCTTGCTTCAGTGATTGCATTAACCTGGCTTTTCCAAGAAGGTGGCAATATACTTAGAATCTTCCTTACAATCTTATTTATGCGTATGATTTATCCAATATACATTTACTTGTTAAAAATAGTTGCAAACCTAGTATGCATCTATTGGATATCTTCCCCCTCCTCCATCTCGAAAAGTTCAAAATGCCTTATGCGCATATCAATCTTAGGTTGTTTGACCTAATTTGTTCCTTCATGAGCAGTTTGCAAGGCATCCAACTTTTTCTTAAGATTGGTCTACGCGGAGATTCGATTGTACTCGCCATTCTAATGCCACAGATTAAGATATTTTTAGCCTTATCATTCTTCTGACAACCTCAACATCTTTATCATAATACTTCTCCTCGGTTTTGGGGCCAGTTACTATACCCTTGTCATTTTTTCCATTGTATCCTTGTAGTTGATTGTCCTTCTTAAATGCCTGGAGGTGCAGCCATCTCGAGTCCTTTCAAGGTGTTAGTTGTGCACTGAAAGATGTTGTTATGATACCAATTATTATTCTAGAACGAACCTAGACACAAGAGGGGGTGAAGTGTGTCTTGCCCGATTTTTGAATTTCAAAGAACTTGTTTCTTTGCCCTAACTATTCTGACACAAAAAACTGAAAATGAAATGAAATTTTTTGAAGTACACATGAAATTTTACGTGAAAACCTCCTTGCTCAAGGGAGAAAAAAATATGCCTTACCCTTGAAAGATTTGACTTAAAACTTCACTAACTCTAAAGAGTAGTTAGGTTACAACTCAATAACCAAAGGGACTAACTCTAGTACCTCATCCTCTACAATCCACCTAATTGTAGCTACCCCTTTTAAGACTATAAAGTCTATCATAGAAAGCAAAACAAACTCTTCAGAACTTGATAACCTATGTTTACGCTTATCAATAGCAAAATAGGTTACAATAAGAGAATAATGACGCAACCTAAACAAATAATCAACTTCGTCTTCAGGATCAGGTTCTTCAGTCGCTTAGCTTGAATCCTTGAAAGCACCTTCATGCTGTGATTGCCATTTGCTTTGGAGAATTCTCTGAATCTGTGTGAATAGTGATAGAAGTGTTAACCTCAAATAGAAGCAACGTGATGCTTTACATAGAAGTGAGGTTGGCCGACCAACTTTAGCTCTAAAACCTAAAATAATTTGGTTATCTCATAAGAAAAACAAATCCTAAAGGATTCTATATATCTCCTTAAAAGACCCACTCACACGCTTTTCCTTTTAGTATTTTCATAATTAACGAACCCTAGTTGACCACGAATTCCTTCCATTATTAGCATACTCTTAGCCCACAAAATAAATCCTTCAAGGCATCCGACTATCATGAGAAATTGTTTTGTCCAACTCTAACCAACTTGCACTAGAAAACAGTCTTCAACTTCTAATCTGTAGACTTCAAGGGATATGGTTCTTTTGCAACTGTATATTAATCATCAAAAGAGACAAGGTGGGTTGCTCTGATGGTAAGCATCCTCCACTTCCAACCAAGAAGTTGTGAGTAGTCACCCCAAGAGCAAGGTAGGGAGTTCTTTGAGGGAAGGATGCCGAGGGTCTATTGGAAACAGTCTCTCTACTCTAGAGTAGGGGTAAAGTCTGCGTACACATTACCCTCCCAGACCCCACTTGTGGGATTATACTGGGTTGTTATTGTATATTAATCATCAAAAGCAATATAACCTCAGCTCAATAAGTTTTATGAGAGAAATTCTAGAGTTGAGGTGGTTATTATTCCTCGAGTAAGGAGGTCTTTCACGTAAAAGTTCATGTTTTATTTTTTTCGCGCTTTTTTGTTATGGAAATTTGAAGAGCCAATAAAGTTCGGACTCTAGTTGAAGCAAGTGAACTATAGCGGTTTTTGGTAGGCAAATTTTAATAGGTTGAAATTTTTTAAAAAACTATTCACCCTCCCTTCTCCTCCCTCCCTCTCCCTCTATTGTATAAGTGTCGTATCTAACTAAAAATGCTACATGTGAAGATATCTGATAATTGATTAGTTCCTTGGAAGATGCTAATATTATATATACTTTGAAATCTTGAATGTGTAGTTTAACTGAACCTTCTGTCTCGCTATTACATAAGGGTACTTGAAATTATAGTTTTCAAGTTGGGTTTTAAGTGATTCCATCATTTGAGTATTCTTGGAGACCTATATTGTTCGTTGAAGAAACTTAGCCTACTTTAGCTCTTAGAGTTTTCTTTTTTTTTTTTTAATTCCTGAAGTTTTGAGGGGCCCAGATACGATATCCTTTTTCTAGTCTATTTATATACGGAGTATTAAAAATGGTCAACAATTCATTCCATTTTAGGGCAAGATTTCATAAAAAATCCTGTGATGAGACATTAAATGGACATGATAAGGTGTTTATAACGTGTCTAGTTCTAGCTTTCTATTGGCTAAAATTTCTTATGACGACTAGACTAAAAATTTCAAGCTACGATGTTGGCACCTGGTGCGACATAAGCAAATATGGCCTGACATAAGTACCTGATTTAAAAAAGGCTGTGCTTCACATTTAATAGCTAAGTTATTAGCTTGCCCCAATTACGTGTGCGCTCCAAAGCCAGCACATGTAAAAAACAAGTGCCTTTATTGGATTTTAACATGAGCAGGTGATCCGCGACTTTCCCACGCTTACTGTCCAGCCTTAAAATAGCCCAAATTCTCTCTCACAATCATCCAATATCCAAAGAAGCCTAAGTAGCAATAACTCCACAACTTGTAATATTGCATGGCTGATCATTTCTTTAACGTTACCCCAAGCGACAATCCTCCCCCTTCAGAAAACTTCTCCCCCACTGGCTCTGCTAGTGGTAATGTACTATCACCTCGTAGGCATCCGAATTTTCGAGGAATTCGGCAGAGGAACGGTAAATGGGTGTCCGAAATTCGCGAGCCTAGAAAAACTACGCGTATTTGGCTAGGTACCTTCTCCACTCCTGAGATGGCCGCTGCTGCGTATGACGTTGCAGCTTTGGCATTAAAAGGTCCTGATGCTCCTTTAAATTTCCCAGATTCCACTTACTCGTACCCCGTCCCGGCTTCTCTTTCGGCCGCGGACATTCGTGCTGCTGCTGCAAATGGTGCTGCTGCTAGAGCACCTCCAATTTCAGAAAGCAATAGTCATGAAGTGCTGGCTGAATCTGGAAATTATGAAGCGGCATCGACTACTGTGGCAGCTACATTTGTGGATGAAGAGGAAATTTTTGGAATGCCGAAATTGCTGGACGAAATGGCAGAGGCAATGCTTGTTAGCCCGCCAAGGATGCATCAGTCAACATCTTACGATGAATCACCTGAATATTCTGATGGAGATAGTCTCTGGAGCTATCCTTAAACTATGGTCCCCATGTACAGTCCAGAACTTGAATAACGGAACCACTGTTACTATAAGTTAAGTGGGTTTTGCATTTGGTTTTCCTTTTTCTTTTTTGGCCAAATAGTCCTTGTGAAACAGTTTTTGGAAAGGACGTGCGTTTGGATGGGAACAAGTATTTGTATTTCCTTTTCCTTCTCCTTTCAGCAAAAAAGGAAGTTACTTTACTTTTATTGAAAACAATGAACTTTGACTCCTCAAAAATCACAACTATTAATTCAGAAGTCAAAGGAATTGTTTTCAATTTTTGAGTAACTTCGATAGGTGAGAAGTCCCTTTTCTTGTAATGTATGAGTAATTAATTTTGATGAAGTCTGTTGGGTATAATTAAAACTGAACTAGTACGTACGGATGAAGCAGTTGTCATAAAACAATATGTCTTCCATCTGGCTGCTATATATGAAGATCTTAGGAACCAAGTAAATGGGGTCAAGAGAACTTGCTATTTCAAGGTTTGGTTCGTGTGGAGTAATATTGTAAGCGTCAGAATGCCCATGTCTACAGCTGTGGGATTTTTTTGTTGTTGACATAATGAATGATATGAAAGCTATTTTATTCATTTATAGTATGAAAATGATGTCGCACATTCTGTATTAATACTTGTCTTACTAACGATTAATGTCTAGCACTATCTTTGTTTCATTTTATATGACGGGAGTCTCAAAAAATTAAAAGAACATATTAGCGATCAAATATATATGCAAAGTATTAAATCATCATTTTAAAATGAGTAGCGCAGTTTTTTATGTCTTTTTATTTTCTTTTCTCCTTGTAAAAGAATGAACTTTTATATAAAATGCATCGCGACAAGTTATGTGATTAGAATAAAATAAAATTATTAAGATTAAATAGTTTCAGGAGAGGAATATGTCCTTTTTTAGAAACAAATTAAAAAGAAAAATGAGTCACATAACATGAGATAGAGGGAGTATGTTCTAGTAATACTTAAACTACCTATGCAGCGATTCTCATGTATTATCAATACACGTAAAATGATAATAGAAACACCTTAATTCTAGATTTTGGTTAATTAAGTTTTTCTTATTACTTGTCATATTTCTTTTGTTTTAGCAGTATTTGTAACACGGCTTTTAAAACTATATGAACATTTCTATAAAAAATCAGTTTTAGAAGAGAAAGCAAGATATATTTATTCAAATCTCATATTTCATTTACTTCACTTTAAATTTACTCTTAGAATTGTTCTTTACTTAAGATAATTGAAGTTTGGCTATTAATTTTCTTTTACTGCATTACATTAGTTATTTTTAATGACATGCGACAAAGTCCAAATATATTATATTTGTAAAATTGAGTAATATAGACCAAGGTATGATGGGTAACAAATTCCAATATAAGCGCGAAATATGTTTTAGATTGTACATCGTATGTCTAGATTTTAATATATAAAAATAAAATAAAAAGAAATTGCCGTCAGTACAAATAATTCAATGATTATTGGATGCCTTGATGGAATACATGCTTCTATTATAAAATTATGTTTAATTATATATTACATATGGGAAAAGAAATAAGTTCCTCTTGAACTTCTTAAAAATTTTAATTTACACGCCTAAACCTTACGTTGACCTTGTATGTCGTGTCTGGCCCTCAATGGTCAAGGCTACTGACTCTTTTATTATAGCACAGTACATTTCTAAGTCTAATTAATGAACATCAATTGGGAATTGGAAACAAAATATGCACGGAAGGTCTATATTATTGTTTACCTTTGAAAATGGTTTTAACAATTATATTTGATTTGTGATTCTAAAAATATGTGATTTATTCTAATACTAATTAATAATTACGAAATAATAAGTGTAAGTAAAGAAAATATGATAGCCAAATCACTCTTGTCATATAATAGGGGCCTCGAGCTCACTGGAATCGGGGGCCTCGAGGTCAGCTAATTGCAGTAAATGAAGAACAATCATTGAACAATAATAAAGTTGATAGATAGTATTGAGCACGTTAAATGAAAAGAGTAGAGAATGTTCTATTGCAATAAATATTGTGTGTTACAAGAATGATTGGGGTCCCCTTTATATAGGAGGGGAGAATCCCAATATAGTACATGTCTAATTATGATAAAGAAATATTATTGGTACATCTGTATAACGGCCCAGTACGAACTTGT
The DNA here is from genome assembly GCA_005239495.1 of Nicotiana undulata. Taxonomy (NCBI): domain Eukaryota; kingdom Viridiplantae; phylum Streptophyta; class Magnoliopsida; order Solanales; family Solanaceae; genus Nicotiana; species Nicotiana undulata. The sequence continues at coordinate 86,000 of ML258220.1, read as the reverse complement.
ACCATATCTTGCAGACCTTATCAGCTCTAACCACGTGTCCTTGGGAATTTTTTGCCTTTCCATGACGATCATTGATTTTGTACTGCTTCGAGGTAGACCATGATGGGCCTTCGATATACTCTCTCGAGGTATGCGCTTCGGGGTCGAACTTCAAACTCTACTTCGAGCCTCTCAAGATAGGGCTTGGAATGCCATAGAGGTCCCGATATCGGGGTCCTCGGTATCGACCGTATACAGATAGTCCCCGCGTTTCGTAGGATGAAAAGATAAGAAACGATTTGAATTCTTTGACTCTTCGATGTCCCTATCATGACGTCAGTCACATGAGGTCAGTGATTGATGTGACAGAAAAGACGTGCAAAGGTCACGCTCGCACGGTTCTCGAAAAACCTTAAATTGATAACGGCGGTTGGCTGTCCTTTTGCCTTCTCCAACACACATAACTGACCCCTATAAATACCCCAATCCTCACTCCTTAAACTTTTACTTTTCACAACGTCTTCAGACCTTTATCAGCTCTTTTATACGCTTACTTCTTTCTTGTGTGCATCTCTCAACCAATTTCTTCCTTTTCTTCTGAAACTTTCATAGCAAAAATGTCAAAGACTTCTAAAACTGTTTCCCAAAAGGAGAAATCCCCTTCATCATCACGCTCGTCTAAGAGAAAAATAGTAGTACCTCCTCGTGTTGAGGAGTGCATCCCTAGACCTTGTGAAACATCCTCTGATTTCAAGGTCGAAAAACCTTCTTCGATAGCGGGACGATGTGAACCTGTGTCTCGATATGTCAGTTTGATAACTAAAATTGGGAAAGTGAAGATTGACTGTCGTTAGGGGGAGGCGGAACAATTGGAGATTCCTTCACCTGAGGAAGACATAACCACACACAAAGCCAATTTTCTTAGTGTGTACACATATCCTTTCACCTTAAGTCCGGTAGAGCCATCTTCGCCACCGATAGACCTAGTGATCCTCGATTTCTGCAGACAATATCCGGTGACGCTTGGTCAAATCTATCCATCATTCTGGAGAATCGTTTACCTGATTAGGTATTTTTCAAACATGGTCGAGGGGATGCCCTTTACCCTCGATCATATGATTAGACTGTACAGCCCCCGACATTATCGAGGCGGCTTGATTAATCTACAACGTCGATCCTCGAAGGCCTTCTTTGCTAGCATCGATGTGGACAAGGATCGAGGGTGGATGAGCTGCTTTGTCCGAGTCAGGACCTCGAACCTTATTCCTGCTAAGAAGATTCCATTCCTCGAGGAATGGGATATGAACCGTAAGTGAACATGTTTCGTCAATCAAATAGTTTTTCTTCCCTCTAAATTAACTTCCTTCGATGATGCAGTTGTCGAGTGGTACCCCGGTGCGGTCAAGGACCTCCCGGCTAGGCTAGAAAAGTATATTCGACCTCTCCCTATGTTAAGCGCGTGTGGTGTGGCTTGGCCATAACACGATGGGAGGCCAAGAACCATGGTGATTTTTCATTACTATTGTATTTGAACTCTTTAGAGAAAATATCTCTCGATAGTATTCTTAACCTTTGTACTTATGCAGGCCTTGGAGAGGCCGTTTTGATGAGGCAGCCTCCGCCCTGGGAAGTAGATACCCCAAAACCTGCAAAGGAGAAAAAGAGAAAGAAAAAGTCACATGTTGAGTCCTTGAAGTCAAAAAAGGCCAAAGTTTAAAAACCTAAGGCCGATTCAGCGGCCTTAACTCCGCAAGCAGCTGAGAGTCTTCGTGCTGAAGACGAAGAGAATGATGACTACCCGCTAGTACTTAGGGGAAGAGGAATCATTGTCGCTTCAAAGTTTGTTGAGCTGACGGCTGCCGAGCCGAAGGCTGCTGAACCAGATGCTACGGATGCGGCACCACCTCGAGCTGAAGAGATTCTCGAGGGTGGGTCAAATGAAGTCCCCGAGCCGACCAACGGCCAAAATACGTCCCGTGCCGAAGGGCATTCGGTATATGAACTCGGGGAACCTATCTCCGAAGCTCCCTGAAGGAGAGAGAAGGCCCCGATTGAGCCACTCGGGGTCATTAATGTAGACGATTCTCCGTCGGGCCCGTCGTTCTCTCCAGGGAAAATATGGGATGCCCAAGATATGGAGTCTCCCCACGTGGGGGCATCCCACAGGGAGAATGATATTCTTGAAGGATACTTTTCTGGGGTCGAAGAAATCCCCGACCGTAACGCCTCGTTCATTTTTGAAGAAGCCGAGAAGCTTCGAAAACAGGTAACCTCTTTAACAATTGTATTTTGAGTTTTGATGCTTGCTTTTCTGACTTTTTTCCTTTATATTTTTAGGCCTTAATGCTCTACAACCAAGCTTTTTCCAAGTCGCAAGCCGAGCTGGCCCACTGCGAAGAAGAGTATAGGAGGCTCACGTCGGATTCAAATGAGATCAAAGCTCTTTACGCCAAAAAGGAGAGGGAACTTAATGACCTTCAAGCATGTTTGGAAAAGATGTCTCGAGAACGGGCCAATCTCGATGAGTAGGTAATACAGCCTTCGTGGGCTTAGTTTTATGCTTATTCAACTTTGGCGTTTAATGCCTTAACTTGATTCTTGCAGCTCAAGCAGAAGGATAACCTAGTGGGGCAACTCCGAGAGGAGCTCGAGGTCAAAAATGTTGAGGTCCTCGGGCTGAAGAATCGCATGGACGAGGTAGCCTCCGAGAAAGATACTTTTCGATAGAAACTGACCTCGGTTGAGTATCAACTTCAGGGTGTGAAGGGAGAGAGCCGCAATACAAGGATCTTCATGCTGAATCAGCTACTGAGTTATCTAAGATTAAGTCCGAGATTGACGGACTCATATCCTCATATCGGGATGACGCTGCTGCTGCAAATGCTTTTGCTAGGAAGGTGTCTGCTGAGTATGGGCTTAAGCTATCTCATTCCCTTTAACATGCTTGATTGGAATCTTGAAGGTAGGATCTCGAAGAGGTGCATGCGAAGCGTTTTGATCTTTATGACGAGATCGAGAAAGTGAAAGCCTTAAAAGAAAAATCGACACCATTGCTCACTTCTGATGAGGATTCAGCTAGTGGCTCGGAGAACGACGAAGAAGTAGACGAAGTCTGTCGATGACCAAGGGGCAGAGGGCCAAGCTGTCGAGGGAACACCTGTTGATACCCAATTTTTTTATATATTTTAAATATGCATAAATACCTTCACAATAGCATATATATGCATATATAAGCATAAACAAGGGTTTTTATAATTTTTTCCATAATTTTAAGGGTTTAAATTGATTTATTTTCTCCCCTTCTTATTCATAAAATTTGCAATAATTATTTCCAAAATTATTGCTATATAATGATTTATTTATTTAAATTCTATACTTATACCAAAATGTAATTAATATAAGTTTTATAATTACATTTGGTATTTTTCAAGCTAAATTGCATATAATTGCAATGTTAGCCCGTCTTAATGTATAATTATATCTTATACGTGTAAAATTGGCCCTTATATTGTTAAAATGATAATTATACATTTTTAATCATTTTGGTATAGAAAATATTATTCTAAAAAAAACTATTAATTATTTTATTAAAATCAAAATAGGGAAATTGGCTATTTAAATCATAGCAAAATTTGGTTTTCATTTATAGCCCAAATTGAGCCCACTCTGAAACCAATTTCCTATCCAATTACCCGACCCAGATCCTATAAACTCCTACCCAAACCCGGAACCCATCTACCCGGTCTAATCCTGACCGTTGATCTCCCAGATCAACGGTCCAAATAAACCCTTTCCTTTTTAATTCCTAAAGACCCCTAATCCAACATCATTTTCCAAACCACGCCGCCTTCAGATGATCTTGTCTCTTCTCTTATCTCAACCTAACCCTAGCCTTCTTCAACCACTGCCTCCCTCTCCGGCCATCTCCGGCGACAACCTTTCAACCCCAAGCCTCCAATGGTTCCCCCTTCACCTTGCTCATCATATCTGAGGCCTTCAATGGCCCTGGGCCATGCCGACTTGTGTCTAGGAATTCTGATTTGGTTGTTCATAGCTTCTCCGGTGTGATTTTGCTCACACCATATTTGTTACGATCCTTGAAGTTTATAATAGGTTCTTCCGTTTCTATTTGGGTTTCCTTTAAAACCCTGACTTTTGTTTGAATCTCTTAGATCCGTGCTATTTTTAACGATTTAAGTTTGTTTCCCTCTATATTTTATACTAGTCTCGTACTTCTTTTTAAAAAAATCATCAATTTTAAGTCATTTTGACCTCTTTTAAAGTTAGGGTTTTCTCAGAGTTTCTTTTACACTTGTTCAAACTGATATTTTCTGTATGTTTAAACATGTTCCTTGCATATCTCGAATGATTCTGTGTTCTTACCACTTTTTAACTCGCCTATGTTAAAAAGCCCTAATTTTTAAGATCTTCTTTCTTTGGTTATTTGTGTTAGCCTGATTACTCGATTCTTGTTACGATTCTGTGGTTTCCATACTTCGAATATGTTTTACTGAGTCCTTCGCCTACTTGTATTACCTCCATATGATTGTGTTCATTCCTGTTTGTTCATCTCTTGCCTCCTTCTGTCGATATTGCTGACCCTGCCTGTTTGCTACGACTGTGTGCTCTTCTATACTTATATGTTGAATTATAGAATCATGACTCTCTCTTGACTGATTCTGATTTCCTTATTTGATGGTTTGATTGAAAGGATTCTTTTAAAACCCTAGAATTCTACTCGTCTGTTTAAATTAATTGATTCAATTACCTTATTTGCTGTAGTACTTTATTTTTACTGAATCATTTCCTTAATTGAAGTTTTCTGAATTTAGTCCTAATTGACTACCCTATGCTTAATGAACTTTGATTCCTTTCTTATTAGTCACATACTGATTCTTTCTTGCCTTATATGCTACCGGTTTTTACCGTTTGAATTAAAATCCCTTAACTTAAGGGAGTACTTGCCTTGATGGCTGACTAATTGATTCCGAGTTTCTTAATTACCATGCTACTATGATTCCTTCCTTATTTTACTACCTGTTTTCAACTATAAATACTCTAGTCTATCAGTAACACACAGACGAACACACACACTGTTCAACTCTCTCTTTTACACACATACATACTCTCTAGTCTCTACTGTTCTGCTCTTGATTACCTGCTATTACTAGTCGCCTGCAAGCCAAGACTGGTTATTCTATTTGCCTATTCTTCATTCTGTAGTTTCTATCTTCCAACTGGTATGTCTTCAATTTATGATTAAAGCTTCAAAACAATATGTTTCTTTGGGTATTTTGATTCATTTTATTTCTAATATACTTTTACTTATGGTTCTGTTGTTCTACTTACAACTAGTTTTGTATGCTCTGTTGTTTTAGTTCTTAATATCTTTTCCCTTTAGCCTCAACATGTTACTACCCCCTTTGCATGCTTCAACATGATTCTGCTTATGCCTTCTTTAATTTTTAGTCTACTACAACATGCACCACATGTTACTTAGTCTCTATACTATATCCAGAACCTTTCCTGAACTTATGTGTAACTATGTTTATTATGTATTGTCCTCTCCCTAGTACTCTCTCAATCTGTTCTGTTTAGTTCTTGGCATGAACTCTTTGTGATAAACTGTGTCTATGATTGTTTAGTCCATGTACAGGTCTGTGATGCTTTAGTACATCTCTAGTGTTAACTTGTATACAAACATGTTTCTATGTATGGCCTATATGTCCCAATCCCTGCTTCCTTGTTTGTGGTTGTCTCTCTATGTGATGTGTACTGTTTGGTGTTGGTTGAATGCTCCATCCCCCGTTCTTTTCAAAACTATTTTTCTAATCTATTCACTTACTGATATGTAAACCTATTTCAAATAGACTGTTTTCAGAAGTGCTCTTTTAACTCAACTCTTTTCAAATCACCTCCTGCACTTCACTTTATTCTTAGGCCTTTAAGTTCTGCCCCCTTAGTATGAGAACTGCTTTGGGACCCTTGAGCTCCCTCCGAACTCTGACACACTGAGGCTGGCACTTCCACACTGCACTTGTTCAATTCTTGGTTACTAAGTCTAGGTGTAAGCACTGCTCGAGATCCTTGAGATCCTTAGGGAACTTTGATGCACTTAGACTCTGATTTGTCTATGGAACTGAGGCATATGAGGCCATTCGAGGCTTTGAGAAATCTGGGCCTAATTGAAGGCTCCCTATAGAGTAGCTTCTTGATTTTCTATTTCAATTTATGTAACTCATTAATTGGTATGTAATAATTTGTAAACAACTCTTGGGGAATGGATAGTAAAAAGGGAAGGGGTAACTATGCATGCTATAGATCTAAAGGGTAGAAACCATGCTATTAGGTTTATATTTCCTATGTGTGCAATAGAGATCATGTTTAGGACTAACATGTGCAAAGCATATCGTGCATTAGAAATCATGCTCTTTAGGATTTCATAAACACTGTTTCAGCACTTCACTTCAATACTGTTATATCACTTAGGAAAATCCTGTTCCGTAAGTAACAATGGAAAAACTGCTATCATGTGATTCTATCTATGTATCCTGAAAACGTAATCTAAATCCGGCCCTAAAATAAGAGTGTTAACAAAATGTGCAATCATGCTTCACCATGTTACACGTAGAGATCATGTTCTAGGTAAACAACTAATAAACCTGTCACTTTTGCATATCCTGAAAGCATGTCAAAACACTGCAATATTTGTGCATTTAGAGATCTTGTTTAGGCTTCTGATTCTGCACCATTCTGCATCTTTGTGCATTAGATATCATGTCCTTAGGATTGCATCTCATTCGTTTAAGCACACCTAGCCTAATTACTGAGAAAAAACAACTTCATTCAATTCTCACAATTATCTAAAAATAAGTCTGTATGCTGAATACCTAGAACAACATGTTTAGGGAATACAATGTTGAACATATCTCCTCTAAGTAATTTTGGTAATTGGTATATACTATCTCACACCTAGGCAAGCCTTAGGTGATTAATTTGTCTAAAACTGGAAATATGCCTTCCTGTATATGGTGCTCAATGCTTAAAAGGTTTCAAATCAGTAGGCAAATTGACTAGGACCCCTTTTCTGAGTTATAAAAATAGGTCTGCATATTTGTTTATATTCTGAACTCACCTAGACACCATGTATTAGGATTCTGAATTTAAACATTGCCCGTAACTGTATTTGAGTCATGCTGTCTTAATTGTATTGCTTATGGAGGTAAACTTGAGCCTTTACTTGCTTTTCTACGTTCCCATTAACTGCAGTCCTATATGTTTTTGTTTGTCGCCCTAGCATTTTTCCTTTAAACCTGAGGGTATGCCTAGAACATCCCTTACAGGTAGAAGTCCTAAACTCCTCAGGGACCATTAAGAAGGGACGGGTAATAGCACGCAATAGAGGTCGTGACCAATACGCGCTTTAATTACCTTCACGGGGTGGGAAAGGGTAGAATATGGATATGATGACCGATGCGCTAATACCACGTGTAGCCCTTCTTTGAGGAGTGTTATACCGGGTATTGCATTGATGTGATCCATATCATCACAAACCTAGGATATCCTTTACTTTACATGCTTAGATTGTAACCCTTTTCAAAACATAGCTTTTTCCCTAATTGTTTTCAAATACCTTGCATGCTTAAGATTTAAATCCCCTCTTATTTGAGCCTTTATTTGTTTGTTTGCTAAACCGTACAAATTCACAAAAGTTATTTGGCCGGGAACCACACTTGTGGATCTTGAGGGGTGCCTAACACCTTCCCCTTAAGATAATTTCAAGCTCTTACCCTATCTCTGGGTAACAACTTAGATATAGATAAACCCCTTAGGTACTCTAATGCACCTTTATCATCGTTAGGTGGCGACTCTACAAAAATGCAAACCCCCTCTACCAAAAGGAAAGAGTTGTCTCAACCTAAAAATGTCATAAACCCCGATCTCCACGAGGAAAAAGGGGGCGTGACAACACCTCTTGAGGTAACTTCATCCGATCAAGTGACCCCGGCGGTAGATTGGGCTTCTTTTTGTATTCCTTCTTTTTATGTAAGGGCTCCGTGTAGGAGCTTTGTAAATATACTTTTGTGAAGATGATTTGAATATGAAAGGAATCCTTTTGATTTTTCTTCATTTAAATTTCTATCTTGTCTTTTGCTCTCGAGATTCGATGTTGTTGATGATCAGTCTGATGGATTTGGACTTAGAATATAAAAACCTTAGGTTTTTGTGCTTGATAAATGATCAATAATAGGCGACCACTTAGTGTCTGATCTTTGAGCTAAGCTTTAGCTCAGGATTTTCTAGCCCGAACTTAAATGAGGTCTCGAGCACCGTGTGCTTTGGCCTTTAAGTTCTTTAGGTATGGACCCTTAGGTTCTTAAAACATCGACCCTTAAGCTATTTTCTATTTGTACCTCAGGCTCTTTAGATTGACCCTTAGGCTCTTTAGGTTGGCCCTTAGGCTCTTTAGGTTGGCCCTTAGGCTCGTTTTTAGATTAGGTCTATTCAACCTCTAATATGGGTATAGTTTTCCCCCATTTTGGCTAAAGACTCTTAAAAATTTTATTATGCCTTGGCCTGTTTTGGTATTCGTCTGACTTTTCGACGGTTCGATTGATAAGAACCTTGATTACAAGTCGATGTGTGACGATAATTGAGCATCTCGTGAGGTTCTTTCGAAGGACGATTTTTTCGAAGCCTTTACATTATTCAGAGCTGATATTATCGAATCTCCTTTGCTTATGCCGAGGGTAGCCTGGTTAATCGGTTTTTTCGAAGTGTTTGAAGGCCTTTAGTTTTATGACGGAAGTCGGACGTCTCCGAGATGCATTATTTTGGCCGTAGCCTTTTTATATGACCGTAGTCTTTATATTTGGCCGTAGCCTTTAGTCCCCGGGTGAGATGACCTCGGCCTTAATATCGAGTGTATGCCTTTTTAGGGGTCTTACAAGTTCGAATATATAGCCTTGGCCTTAATATCAGGGTTATTCCTTTTTAAGGTCTTATAAGTTTGAGTATGCCTCATTCAGGTCTTATAGACTTGGTTGCCTCATTGAGGTCTTATAGATTCGATGTTGCCTCATTGAGGTCTTACGAGATCAAGTCTTTGATGACTCGATAAGTTGACTATCGATGACAGTCCCCGAGTATTTGGGAGTATTTGGCCCTTGATCCGTTTCATGTGAAAATAGTAAACTTCTTTGAGGCACAAAGTATTTTTATGAATAAGGATGCTTCTTCGATTACTTGATACATGCGTACATGTTTTTGCCATCGGGGGCTCGACTATTCTACACGGATACGGTTTATTTGAACGTTTGGCCCATTACAACATTCTCCTATCGAGGCTCTATTTGGCATAACTTGGTTTCTTTGAAAATGTAACCTCCGAGGGTGATGTTCCCCAGTATTCGAGGTTGATTGAAAAGAAGCCTTGAATACTTGCTGGGTTTTCCTTAGGTAGCATATAGGCGTTGCCTCGTTAAAAACCTTGTCGGTAAAACCCATTTGGGATAAAACCCGATCTAAGGGAAAAAGGGTGCAACACATGCTTTAAAACTCAAGGTCTTCGAGCTAGAGGGTGCTTCAATTCCTCGTAATCGAACACCTCCAACAAGTTAGTATGAAATATAAATGAAAAGGGAGAAGGTTATACCTTAACAACAATAACGTTTGAGCATCGATATGTTCCAATTTCCTGGCAGTTGCTCGCCTTTCATGGTGCTAAGTTTGTAGGACCCTTTGCCTACTAATCCGAGGACGCGGTACGGTCCTTCCCAACTAAGGCCTAGATTCCCTTCACTTGGGTTTCGAGTGTTAAGGGTGACTTCCTTAGAACTAAGTCCCCGACTCCAAAGTATCATAGATTTGTTCTTCTGTTGTAGTACCTTTAGATCCTTTGCTTTATAGAGGCCATTCGAACTAATGCGGCCTCGCGCTTTTAATCTACTAGCTCGCTGGCGGTTTTCATGGCCTCATTGTTTGAGCCTTCGATGGCGTGCTGAAATCTAGAATTTGATTCTCCTACCTCGACTGGTATCAATGCCTCGGACCCATAGACCAAAACGAACGGGATCTCCCCTCTGCTTGACTTCGAAGTTGTTCGATATGCCCATAGTACCTTGGACAACACTTCTCCCCATTTCTCTTTCGCATTCTCTAACCTCTTCTTTAAGTTTTGAATGATGGTTTTGTTTTTAGACTCGGCTTGACCATTTGCACTTGGGTTGTAAGGTGTCGAAAGGATCCTTTTATTTTATGATCTTTGAGGAATTTCGTCACCTTGCTGCCGATATTGTGCTTCCCATTATCACATGTAATATCGGAGGGGATCCCGAATCGGCATATGATATGGTCCCATATGAAGTCAATGACTTCTTTTTCTCTTATGTTCTCGAAGGCCTGCGCTTCTACCCATTTCTAGAAATAGTTAGTCATTAACCAGATAAATCTAGCTTTACCTGGCGCCGTTGGTAGGGGGCTGACGATGTCAATACCCCATTTCATTAATGGCCACGGGGATAGGACTGAGTGTAATTTTTCATCGGGTTGGTGAATCATTGGTGCAAATCTTTGGCATTTGTCACATCTATGAAAGAATTTCTTGGTATCCTTTTCCATGCTATCCATATAGTAACCTGCCCTGATTACCTTTCGAACTGATGAATCGGCACCGGAGTGGTTTTCACAAGTGCCTTTGTGGATTTCTCGTAGCACATAGTCGGTGTCCCCCGGTCCCAAGCATACTTCTAGTGGTCCGTCGAATGTCCTTCTGTATAGTGTTCCATTCTCGTCGAGTGAAAATCAGGATGCTTTGGCTCGAAGGGCCCTCGATTCTTTTGGGTCTGATGGGAGCTGTCACGCCCCAAAACCGAGGGACGAGACCGGTGCCCAACCAGGTGAACCCGGTCAAGCGGACCTGTATTGCCTTCCCTACTCAACGCGTTCCCCCGTATATACAATGCACAATATTTCATATGAAACAACGACTTAGGATTTAAGCCTGGATTTACAAACTTAAGTTCATTTCTATTTTAGCATATCAACTATTAATACCCAAAGGCATACACAATACCTACAAAATCTCTCAATACGGACCACGACTCCGAGTACGTACAGTTACTACTCAAAATACAAATATACACCCACATCATGTCTACGGAGCCTCTACGAACATTAGGAGTTTATACAATACTTGCCGGCAACAAGGCCCCGGCTATACCTTACAATAAATAATATACTCAAAAGAGATGGCATGAACTACACACGACCCCGAGAGGAGGTGGGGCTCACCAATACAGCTGAAAGGATGAGGAAGAGGCACCACTATCGGCGAGCTGAGCTACCTGCTATGGACCCACCTACATCCATATAAAAGATGTAGTGCCCCCGTTAAAAAACGACGTTAGTACTGTGGAATAGTACTAGTATGTATGAACAAACTTTACTCAAAGTAAAATCAAGTAATCCACAGATAGAGAGCAGTCATAAGAACCAACACATAGTGCACAGTGATATGGAAACAAACAAAATTTAGAGTCTCAGGGGATCTTATATCAACACAATCACATTCTGCCCTTATTCCTTCTCAACAATCCACCCTTATTACTTCATGTTGCGGCGTGCAACCCGATCTCACCGGACAATCACATTTCAGCTTTATTACATTCTATTGCGGCGTGCAACCCGATCCCACCGAACAATTTACATTTCACCCTTGTTACCTCTCCTCCCTTATTACTTCGTGTTGCGGCGTGCAACCCGATCCCACCATACCATCACAGTTCATAACTTCAATAACAACCCACGATTCAATCATAGGGCTTCATATCACTAAGAGTGCAAGTTCATAATAACCAATCAATAAAGGTTCACAATAGCCTTTATCAACCATTAATTCAAACACATTAATAACAACAACATTCAACATTTCAATCACAAGAATATTCATTATCAAGAATACAAATTCATTACAACCAATAACCATGTGTAATCAAGACACAACAATACTTTCCAAACAATGAGTCATATACGGTGTTGCCAAAGTCGTTTAGTTCAATTAAATCAATTCACCACTCCTTCTCATCACTTGTTACACAACCCTTAGCACGTGGATGTATTCACACATTTGGGTTCCTCGCCACTCTTTTATACAATCGTATTTAAAGCAATTGACGTACCTTACACATCTTAGAATAATCATAAAGAAATCATCTTTCACAATTTCAATTAACATGGTAATCGACTAAGAGAATCATAGAATGAAATCTTATACCTCAATACTTCATAACATCAATACACATATACTAGGCAAGAAATTCATATCGAATGCACGGACACCAACAAGGTGACTCTACGATGATTAAAGTTAGCCATAGATACCTAGAGTTAGATTTCCCCCTTTTAGTTCCTATCACAATTCACCGGCCGTCTAGCACCGTCAATCTATTCCACAATGTGACATATTTCACTTAGAATTAGGAACCTTGAATTCAATTGAGCATTTTATCAAACACTATGTGACCCCTTAGGTTACTAACCCTTTTTTTTGTTTTTGTGCATAATTACCCAAGTTTGTTTCCTCCATTACTAGATTATGGAGTCACATTCACATGCATGTAAGGTCTCACATTTCATTTTTCAAAGCCAACCCATGTGTGTTTTATCCTTTAATTAAAATCTGAGAAATTGGGGAATTAGAGTGAAGACTTACCTCTTGAGTGGAGAAGATGACGGGTTACTTGATAAAAATCCGGGCTTGAGTGATTTTGGAAAAATCAAATTGGAGGGTGTTGAAACCTTTTCTCTTAAGAACTCCCTTCTTCTCTTTCTATTTTGGTTCAGAAAATCGTTTAAAATGAGGGGAAAGGGTATTTTATTAAACAGGGGTCGGGTTTAAAATTTAGAAAAATAGGAGCCCCGGCACAGGAATGCGGTCAGGAATGCGATCGCATTCCTGCTATGCGGTCCGCATTCCTATCGCAGAGTTGGCCTTCAAGTGGGCCAAAACAGGAACCACACTGCCCATGTATGTGACCATTATGCGGTCCGCATACCTGTTATGCTATCGCATAATGCGTCGCATAACCCCCTCGAAAAAATCGTGGGGCAAGAATGCGACAACTATGCGGTCCACATAACCAAAATGCGGTCGCATTCTGGGCCGCATAGTTGTCCTCAAATTGGACAGTGGACTGTCCAGGTATGCGACCATTATGCAGTCCGCATACTTGTTATGCGATCGCATAGTGCGTCGCATAACGCGCAATTTCTGGAAAATTTAATCTTTCAAGTTTCGGGGTACTTTTTACTCAAAATAAGTCCGTTTAAGAATTTCTACAGTTACAACAACACGGGGACCTATTCGGGCATTATTTTAGACATGAAATTTTTACGGATCTTTACATCCTCCCCCACTTAAAATCATTCGTCCCCGAATGAGGATCGGAAATCATTTAGTTTCGAAAGCACATTATGCCAACCCCAAAATTTTTACTAACTCCTATATCTTTCTGAAATATTTCCAGAGTTTACTTTGTAATTAGGCCTATCTACCTGTCAGAGAGCCCCCGAAACACATGTCCTTAACCAATTCTACACAACATTAGTTATTCCATGGTCTTGTACATACTTTTGTCACCTCAACAAGTCCCATATAATTCAATTACTTTAACATGCCGTATACACTTCAATTAATCATTACCAACCTACACTTCAATTAACCATTACCAATCTACACTTCAATTAGCCATTTAACTATCACATGGACTTCACATAATTTTGTTCACCACAAGGGTTTGCACATTACTCAAACAGTCACAACATACACAAATATGGCATAACTTGAGATGTAACACTAGTAAGAAAATTAGGAGAGTGAAGTGTTCTTGCACAAAATTTTGACACAACATATAATTGCTTAGAGATGAAAATTCGCACGATCACTACTAGACTTGTTCAAACAAATGGGGATATTTTTCTTTCATTTCATTTTCCGCTTCCCACGTGGCTTCTTCGACTCGCTGACTTCGCCACAACACTTTAACTGAAGAAATTTCTTTGTTCCTCAATCTATGGACTTGCCTATCAAGAATAGAAACCGGAACCTCTTCATATGATAATTCTTCATTAACCTGAATGGTCTCAAGTGTCACGATGGCATATGGATCTCCAACCACTTTCTTCAACATAGACACATGGAACACCGGGTGCACTAATGATATTTTAGGGGGCAATTCCAGCCGACATGCCACCTGTCCTATCCTTTGAGCGACCCGATACGACCCGACATACCTAGGGTTCAATTTTCCTTTCTTCCCAAATCGCATGACTCCTTTCATGGGAGACACCTTCAACAATACCCAATCATCTACTTGGAACTCCAAATCTCTACGACGAACGTCCGCATAGGATTTCTGACGACTTTGAGAAGTTTTCATCCTCTCCTGAATGACTATAACTTTTTCCATAGCTTGATGCACAAGATCTGGTCCTAGCAGTTCCGCCTCACCAATTTCGAACAATCCAATCAGAGACCTACGCCTCCTCCCGTACAATGCCTCGAATGGGGCCATCTGAATACTAGCATGCAAATTGTTATTGTAAGAAAATTCTATAAGCGGCAAGTGATCATCCCAACTACCTTTGAAATCCAAAACACAAGCCCGTAACATATCCTCAAGCGTCTGAATAGTCCACTCCGCTTGACCGTCCGTTTGTGGGTGGAAAGCTTTGCTGAGGTTTACCCGAGTACCCAAACCTTGCTGAAACTTCCTCCAAACGTTAGCTGTGAACTAGGCCTCTCGATACGAGGTAATAGAATTTGGAGTGCCATGGAGTCTTACTATTTCCTTGATATACAACTTAGCGTACTATTCTACAGTGTCGTTGGACTTGACTGGCAAGAAATGTGCCGACTTTGTGAGCCGATCCACTATCACCCAAATTGAGTCGAACTTGCGCTGAGTGCGGGGTAACCCTACCACAAAGTCCATATTGATCATATCCCATTTCCATATTGGTATTTCCATAAGCTGCGTCAACCCACCGGGCCTCTGATGCTCGGCCTTCACTTGCTGACAATTTGAACACTTAGCCACAAAGTCCGCCACGCCCCTCTTCATACCATTCCACCAATAAATTTCCTTGAGATCGTGATACATTTTTGTAGAACTTGGGTGTACGGAATACCTGGAATTATAAGCCTCTGCCATTACCCTTTCCGGAGATCATCCACATCTGGAACACATAACCTCTCTGGACACCGCAGGACACCATCATCATTGCCGAGTGAAAATGCTGAAGTCTTGCGATTCAAAATCGCTTCCCTCAATTGTGCCAAAGTCGGATCCCTTAATTGCTTTCCCTTGACTTCTGCTACAAGCGAAGACTCCGCTCCATTACGTACCACGACATTCCCCTCATCTGAGGCCGAAAGACAGACCCCCAGACTGGCCAACTGATAAATTTCCCGAGCCAAAGGCCTTTGACTGGCTTCCAAGTGTGCCAAGCTACCCATGGACTTCCGACTAAGAGCGTCGGCTACCACATTTGCCTTCCCTGGATGGTATAAAATATTCATATCATAATCTTTGAGCAATTCTAGCCACTTTCGCTGCCTTAAGTTCAACTCCTTCTGCTTGAACAAATACCTAAGACTCTTGTGGTCTGTGAACAAGTCCACATGGACCCCATAAAGATAATGCCGCCAGAGTTTTAATGCAAACACAACCGCTGCGAGCTCTAAATCATGCGTCGGATAATTCTTCTCGTGATTCTTGAGCTGCCTTGAAGCATGCGCTATAACCTTACCACATTGCATCAACACACACCCCAAACCAACCCTCGAAGAATCACAATAGACCACAAACCCCTCTGAACCTTCTGGCAAGGTCAACACTGGTGCCGAAGTCAATCTCGACTTCAATTCCTGAAAACTCTTTTCACATGCATCGGACCACTGAAACTTAACTGCTTTCTGCGTCAGCTTAGTCAATGGGGAGGCGAGAGTAGAGAATCCCTCCACAAACCTCCGATAATACCCAACTAGACCGAAGAAATTGCGAATCTCTGTCGGGGTTGTTAGCCTAGGCCAATCCTTTACTGCTGCAATATTTTGGGGATCAACCCGAATCCCCTCCCTGGAAACAACATGGCCCAAAAAGGCGACTGATTCTAGCCAAAACTCACATTTTGAAAACTTTGCATATAATTGGTACTGATGAAGAGTCTGCAGAACTGCCCTGAGGTGATTAGCATGGTCCTCCTGACTTCGCGAATAAACAAGAATGTCGTCAATGAAGACAATCACAAAGGAGTCGAGAAACGGTTTGAAAACCCAATTCATCAGATCCATAAAGGCTGTTGGGGCGTTGGTTAGCCCAAAAGACATTACCAGGAATTCGAAGCCCATAACGAGTACTCAAGGCGGTCTTAGAAATATCCTGCTCCCTAATTTTTAACTGGTGATACCCGCAATGCAAATCAATCTTTGAGAAGAACTTAGCACCTTGCAATTAATCGAATAACTCATCTATCTGAGGTAATGAGTATTTATTCTTAATGGTGACCTTGTTGAGCTGCCGATAACCAATGGACATCCGAAGCGATCCATCATTCTTTCTGACAAAAAGAACCGGTGCGCCCCAAGGCGACACACTTGGCCGAATGAAACCCTTTTCTAATAGATCTTTCAATTGTTCCTTCAACTCCCTTAATTCTGCTGGCGCCATCCTGTACGGTGGAATAGATATTGGCTGCGTATCTGACAATACATCAATTCCGAAATCAATTTCTCTATCTGGCGGAATCCACGGAAGCTCATCCGTAAATACTTCAAGAAACTCATTCACCACTGGCACGGAATCGGGAGCAGGCACCTCAGAGGTGGTGTCCGCCACCCATACCAAATGATAGATGCACCCCTTCCTTATCATCTTGGAGGCCTTAAGATAGGAAATAAACCTACCTCTCGGCATAACCTCGTTCCCTTTCCACTCAATAACTGGTTCATTAGGAAACTCGAGCCTCATAGTTCTGGTTCGGCAATCGAGTTTAGCAAAGAACGAATAGAGCCAATCCATCCCCATGATTACATCAAAATCTAGCATCCCTATCTCAATAAGATCAGCCGTGGTATCCCGACCATATACAGAGATGACACAATTACTATAGACTCGTGCGGCAATAATAGAATCACCAACTGGAGTCGACATAGAGAACGTCTCATGAAGCTGTTCGGATTCTATCCGAAAACATGAAGCAATAAATGGAGTAATATATGATAATGAAGATCCGGGATCAATAAGGGCATAAACATCATGGGTTTGAACAGTCAGAATACCTGTGACAACATCTGGAGAAGCCTCGGCGCTTTGGCGACCATTCAAAGCATAAAACCGGCTGGATCCCCCTTTACCCCGAGCTCTACCCCTAGCTGCTCCGCGCCCTGCTGGTGCTGGAGGGCGTGCTGAGGACGTAGCGGCTGATGAACTTGAGGGCTGAGTAGTACTCCTACTTGTGCCCTGACTGGGGGCCCATGACAATCTCGCTGAACATGGCCCCTCACTCCGCATCTATAGCATACCGGAATTTCTAAGTAGCAAGGCTCAGTATGAAATCTCCCACACTTAGGGCATGGGACCCTCCGCTGCTGCTGGAACCTCCCACCTGAACGACCCGACTGAGGGAACCTACTCCTATATGAACCGGGTCCAAAATGACCTCGTTATTGATAACTGTGGCCTAATGGCGGCACACTGGCTGAGGACTGAGCATATGACTGTGATGGCCCTGAAGACCCTCTCCCCGGGGTTGACCTCCCACCTGCAACTGAGCTCCCAAGGTTTCCCTCTGTCCGGGCCCTACTACTACTCTCTCTCTCCCTCCTTATCTTCATCTTCCGATCCTCTGTGGCCTAGGCGAATCCCACGATCTTCCCATAATTCATATCCGAATGCAAGGCAGCTGTAGCAGCTTCATTAACAACCAAGGGACCAAGGCCCTGAACAACCCGTCGAACTCTGGCCTCCATTGTCGGCATCATGTGGGTGGCATATTTGGACAAGCACATGAACTCCATATGGTACTCCCACACACTCATGTTGCCCTGCTTAAGGGCCTCAAACTCTGCAGCGCGGGCTTTCATTGTCTTGGCAGGAAAAAAGTGATCCATGAAAGCATCCACAAACTCAACCCACCTCACCGGAGGGCTCCTTTCTCCACGGGAACCCTCCCACATCTCGAACCATGAGTATGCTGCTCCCTTTAGATGATAGGAAGCTAAATCCACTCCCCCTGTCTCAGTAGCCCTCATAACCCGGAGAGTCATGTACATCTCCTCAATAAACTCCTGGGGGTCGGCCTCTGGATCTGTGCCTGTGAACTCTGGAGGGGCTAACCGCAGAAATTGGTTGACTTTGGAACCTGAAGAATCCCCTTGCTCGCTGAAAGGCGCAGGGGCAGCACTAAATCTTTGGGCCTGGGAGGCCACTAACTGGGTCAACATCTGAATAGCTCCTCTGAGGTCCCCATCAAAAACACCGGGACCGGAAGCTGGGACTGAGGAAGGATCAGGAACATCAGCGGGAGGGATTTCAGCACCCTCCGCTAGAGCAGGAAAAGGGACAGTCTGGCCTGGAGTGGAGGAGTCAGGCAGATTCAAGGTCGGGGAATCATTCTCACCCGCACCATCAGATAAGGATTTTACGGCCACACTTGGGATGGCATTGTCCTCTAGGACGAGTCGAGCTCTCTTCTTAGGTGCCATGTACTGAAAATTAGGACAATGCATGAGTTAGATAAAGACATTCTCAATTTCTACTTCATCGCACGATGCAGAGTAACAAAGAAAGGGTACTTTCCTAAATGTCCATGCAGCCCCATAATAATCAATATGGTCGACAACACACCGATAAGAAGGGCCCTACTAGACACGGCTCCGAGATATCCTAGGACACTTTAAAAACCTTAGGCTCTGATACCAAGTTTGTCACGCCCCAAAACCGAGGGACACGACCGGCTCCCAACCAGGTGAACCCGGTCAAGCGGACCAGGATTGCCTTCTCTACCCAATGCGTTCCTCCGTATATACAATGCACAATATTTCATATGAAACGACGACTTAGGATTTAAGCCTGGATTTACAAACATAAGTTCATTTCTCTTTTAGCATATCAACTATTAATACCCAAAAGCATACACAATACCTACCAAATCTCTCAATACGGACCACGACTCCGAGTACGTACAATTACTACCCATAATACAAATATACACCCACATCATGTCTAAGAAGCCTCTACGAACATTAGGAGTTTATACAATACTTGCCGGCAACAAGACCCCGGCTATACCTTACAATACATAATACACTCAAAAGAGATGGCATGAACTACATACGGCCCCGAGAGGAGGTGAGGCTTACCAGTACAGCTGAAAGGATGAGGAGGAGGCACCACTATCAGCGAGCTGAGCTACCTGCTATGGACCCACCTACATCCATATAAAAGATGTAGTGCCCCCGGCAAAAGGGACGTTAGTACTGTTGAATAGTACTAGTATTTATGAACAAACTTTACTCAAAGTAAAATCAAGTAATGCACAGATAGAGAGCAGTAATAAGAACCATCACATAGTGCACAGTGATACAGAAACAAACAAAATTTAGAGTCTCACGGGATCTTATTTCAACACAATCACATTACGCCCTTATTCCTTCTCAACAATCCACCCTTATTACTTCATGTTGCGGCGTGCAACCCGATCCCACCGGACAATCACATTTCAGCTTTATTACATTCTGTTGCGGCGTGCAACCCGATCCTACCGGACATATTACATTTCACCCTTGTTATCTCTCCTCCTTTATTGCTTTGTGTTGAGGCATGCAACCCGATCCCACAACACCATCACAGTTCATAACTTCAATAACAACCCACGATTCAATCATAGGGATTCATATCACTAAGAGTGCAAGTTCATAACAACCAATCAATCACGGGTTCACAATAGCCTTTATCAACCATTAATTCAACCACATTTAATAACAACAACAATCCACATTTCAATCACAAGAATATTCGTCATCAAGAATACGAATTCATTACAACCAATAACCATGTGTAATCAAGACACAACAATCCTTGCCAAACAATGAGTCATACACGGTGTTGCCAAAGTCGCTTAGTTCAATTAAATCAATTCACCACTCCTTCTCATCACTTGTTACACAACCTTTAGCACGTGGATGTATTCACACATTTGGGTTCCTCACCACTCTTTTATACCAACGTATTTAAAGCAATTGACGTACCTTACACATCTTAGAATAATCATAAAGAAATCATCCTTCACCATTTCAATTAACATGGTAATCGACTAAGAGAATCAGAGAATGAAATCTTATACCTCAATACTTCATAACACTCAATACACATATACTAGGCAAGAAATTCATACCGAATGCTCAGACACCAACAAGGTGAATCTACGATGATTAATGTTATCCATACATACCTCGAGTCGGATTTCCCCCTTTTAATTACTATCACAATTCACCGGCCGTCTAGCACCGTCAATCTATTCCACAATGTGACATATTTAACTTAGAATTAGGAACCTTGAATTCAATTGAGCATTTTATCAAACACTATGTGACCCCTTAGGTTACTAACCCCCTTTTGTTTTTGTGTGCATAATTACCCAAGTTTGTTTCCCCCATTACTAGATTACGGAGTCACATTCACATGCATGCAAGTCTCACATTTCACTTTTCAAAACCAACCCAAGTGTGTTTTATCCTTTCATTAAAATCTGAGAAATTGGGGAATTAGAGTGAATACTTACCTCTTGTGCGGAGAAGATGACGATTTACTTGATAAAATCCGGGCTTGAGTTATTTTGGAAAAATCAAATTGGAGGGTGTTGAAACCTTCTCTCTTAAGAACTCCCTTCTTCTCTCTCTATTTTGGTTCAGAAAATTGTTTAAAATGAGGGGAAATGGTGTTTTATTAAACAGGGGTCGGGTTTAAAATTTAGAAAAATAGGAGCCCCGACCAGGAATGCGGTCAGGAATGCGATCGCAGTCCTGCTATGCGGTCCGCATTCCTATCGTAGTGTTGGCCTTCAAGTGGGCCAAAATAGGAACCACACTGCCCAGGTATGCGACCATTATGTGGTCTGCATACCTGTTATGCGATCGCATAATGCGTCGCATAACCCCCTCGCAAAAATCATGGGGCAAGAATTCGACAACTATGCGGTCTGCAAAACCAAAATGCGATCGCATTCTGGGCCGCATAGTTGTCCTTAATTTGGATAATGGACTGTCAAGGTATGCGATCATTATGCGGTCCGCATACCTATTATGTGATCGCATAGTGCGTCGCATAACGCACAATTTCTGGAAAATTTAATCTTTCAAGTTCTGGGGTACTTTTTACTCAAAATAACTAAGTTTTAAGAATTTCTACAGTTACAACAACACGGGGACCTATTCGGGCATTACTTTAGACATGAAATATTTACGGGTCTTTACAGGAGCTTCCCATGTCTCAAGTAGTCGATGTACTTGTTCCTCCAATCCAATGTTAGACTCATTGAGTTGATTTCGGCATGGCTTTCTTCGATCACCGATTTGGGTAGTCGTACGAGAGTCCCCGGGAGTATGTCATCTTCTTCGAGAGACGAACCCAAGTTTGTGAGTGCATCGGCCTCGCTATTCTGTTCTCGAGGTGTGTGAACCAGGGTCCACTCTTTGAGGCGGTGCAATGTCACTTGAAACTTGTCTATGTATCTTTGCATCCTATCATCTCGAACCTCAAAGCTCCCATTTACTTGGTTTACAACTAGAATAGAGTCACATTTTTCTTCGATGACCTCTGCTCCTAGGCCTTTGGCCAGTTCGAGACCTGCAATCATGGCCTCATAATCGACATCATTGTTAGTCAACTTCGAAGTGTTTATAAATTGTCTAATTATGCCGCCCGTAGGTGGCTTTAGAACTATACCGAGGCCGGACCCTTTCACATTCGAGGCACCGTTTGTAAAAAGGTTCCATACCCCCGATGATGTGCCCATTTCATTACTTCGGGCACGAGGGCAAGCGTAAAATGGACACAAAGTCTGTCAAAATTTGAGACTTGATAGCCGTTCAGGGTTGATACTGGATATCGTACCCTCCGAGTTCGATGGTCCATTTGGCCAGTCGGCCCGAAAATTCGGGCTTATGCAAGATGTTTCAAAGAGGACATGTTGTTAATACACATATAGGGTGACATTGAAAGTAAGGTTTAAATTTCCTAGATGCACGTATTAATGCAAGAGCTAGTTTTTCTAAGTGCGGATAACTAGTTTCTTCATCTCCTAGGGTCCGACTTACGTAATAGATAGGTAATTGCGTACCTTTTTCTTCACCAACACACCACTTACCGCTAATTCGGACACGGACAAATATAAGTATAATGTTTCATCCTCCTTCGGTGTGTGGAATAAAGGCGGGCTCGAGAGATACCGCTTTAATTCTTCCAAGGCATGTTGGCATTCCGGAGTCCACTCGAAGTTGTTTTTCTTCTTCAGTAGGGAGAAAAAGTGATTAATCCGATCTGATGACCTCGAGATGAATCGGCCTAAGGCTGCTATCTGCCCGGTCAGCCACTGTACTGCTTTCACATTGTTTATCACGGTGATCTCCTCGATGGCCTTGATTTTTTGGGGGTTGATCTCGATCACCCTATTCGACACCATGAAGCCCTAATATTTGCCCGATCCAACTCTGAAAACGCATTTCTCGGGGTTGAGCTTCATGTTGTACCTTCTTAGGATGTCGAACGTTTCCTGCAAATGAGTCAAATGGTCCTCTGCGCGCAGGGACTTAACTAGCATGTCGTCAATGTAAACTTCCATAGACTTGCCTATTTGATGTTCGAACATCTTATTAACTAGGCGTTGATATGTGGCTCCCGCATATTTTAGCCCGAAGGGCATTACGTTATAACAATATGTACCATACTTCGTGATGATTGAAGTCTTTTCCTGGTCCTCTAGGTTCATTTGAATATTATTGTACCCTTAGTAGGCGCCGAGAAAAGTAAGGATCTCGTGGCCGGCCGTAGCATAGGTCAAACGATCGATGTTGAGCAATGGGAATGAATCTTTAGGTCATGCTTTATTCAAATCTTTATAATCTACACACATTCTCAGTTTATTTCCCTTTTTAGGGACTACTACTACGTTAGCTAGCCATTCGAGTTATTTTACCTCCCTAATTGATCCTATTTTGAGAAGTTTTGTTACCTCGTCTTTGATGAATGCATTCTTTACCTCAGACTGAGGTCTCTTTTTTGCTTTACCGATTTGAACCTAGGGTCGACACTTAGTCAATGGGTGGTTATCTCCCGAGGGATCCCTGTCATGTCTAAATGAGACCAAGCGAAGCAATCCGTGTTATCAATAAGAATTTGAATGAGTTTTTTCCTGAGTTCTGGGGTTAACCCCGTTCCCAGCAATACCTTTCAATCTAGAAGAGAGTCGATCAATACGGCCTGTTCGAGCTCTTTGATTGTTGATTTCATTGCATATGACTCCTTAGGGGCAACAAAGGTTCAAGGAGTGAGGAGGTCTTCTTCATCGTCCCTGACCACTTGCTCATCGATCACCTGTCCCTCGGGTTCAACCGAGGGTATAGACTGTGGTTGCTATTTGACTATTTTATTATCTTTTGACTTTTGCGAGGTGGAAGGTGTCGATGCTGATGCCATGTCGTGCACCGCGAACATCTCCTTAGCTGCATGTTGCTACCTATACACTGTTTTTACGCTGTCCTTCATTAGGAAATTTATCATTTGATGAAGAGTCGACGACATTGCCTTCATGCTATGTATCCACGGCCTTCCAAGAAGGGCATTGTACCTCATGTCACCTTCGATGACATAAAACTTGGTATCTTGAATTGTACCGGCCACGTTGACTGGGATGATGATTACCCCCTTCGTTGTCTCACTCGCCATGTTGAATCCATTCAGGACTCGAGAGGTGTGGATGATTTGGTCGAGCAGCCCGAGCTGCTCCACAACCCTCGACCTGATTATTTTGGACGAGCTACCTAGATCCACGAGCATATGTTTAATATGAACTTTATTCAAAAGAAAAGAGATTACCAGTGCATCGTTATGAGTCTGAGATAAGGCCTCGATGTCTTCTTCGCTGAATGTAAGAGCATCTTCGGGTCTGTAGCTCTGAGTCCGCTTTTCCTTTGTGATGTATAATTTTGTTCGTTTGAATATGGGCCCATGTGGGACGTCCACTCCTCCAATGATCATGTGAATGATGTGTTAGGGTTCTTCTGGTTCATTCTTCATGTTCGCCTCTCTTTCTCACAAGTGATTCTTGGCTCGGTCACTTAAGAACTCTCGAAGGTGCCCTTCACTAATCTGTCGGGTTACCTCCTCTCGAAGCTGTATACAATCCTCGGTCCTATGACCATGAGTGCCATGGTATTTGCATACTAAGTTGGTTTTCCTTTGGGAAGGATCTGACTACATGGGCTTCGACCACCTGGTATCTCTGATCTTACCTATGGCTGATACAATGTCCGATGCATCGATTTTGAAGTTATATTACGACAATCGGGGTGCCTCCAATGTCTTCTTGTGCCTGTCGATCCCGGTTTGCTCATGAGTCCCCGGGAACTTTTTCCTCGATCCACCCTTCGATCATTTCGAGTTATACTACGCCTCGAGGCGTTTCTTCGGTACTCGACATATGGTTGGTATCTTTCCTTGTTCTGTCTCGGCTTCCTTTATTCATTCCTTGATTCTTTTGCTAATAGCCTGTTCGGATATATTGAGCCCGGGGGGGCTCCCAATTGGCCGTCCCCGACCCAGATTTTCTATTGGTACCTGTTGTGCTCATCTGCTCAAGTTACAGCGGGATACTCGATCAAAATTTGCTTCGACTGCTTTGAAGCTATTGAGCTTTGTTCATTTAAATCTTGAATGAAGGCTTGCATTGCTCAATTATCGGAGAGTGGTGGTAGTTCCATTCGCTCCATCTGAAAGAGGGATACAAACTCCCTTAGTATCTCGTTTTCTCTTTGTTTAATTTTGAAGACATCGGACTTCCTTGTAGCGACCTTAATGGCACCAACATGTGCCTTCACAAAAGAGTCTGCCAATATGGCAAACGAATCTATTGAGTTCGGAGGGAGGTTATGATACCACATAATGGCCCTCTTTTGACAGTGTTTCTTCAAATTTCTTCAGCTGAACGGACTCAATCTCGTCGTCTTTTAAGTCATTCTCTTTTATACCACAATTACAAGTGGTAATATGCTCATTGGGATATGTGGTCCCGTTGTACTTTGGGATATCGGGCATCCTAAACTTATTTAGAATGGGCTTCGGAGCCGCACTCGATGCAAATGGTTTGTGAATGAGCTTCTTCGAATCTACTCCCTTCAAAATTGGAGGTGCGCTCGGGATCTGGTCGACCCTCGAATTGTAGGTTTCCATTTTTTTTGTCGTTGGCCTCTATCTTCTTTTCTCCTAACTAGATCCTTTTGTTGAGGTCCTCGAGCATTTTCATAATAGTGGGGTCTGTTCTTGACCCATTATTGCTCGATCTTTCTGGTGCTGGCTCAACTCGAGGAGCTGCTTCCGGTCCTGCTGTGCTCGGAGTCTTTTGCTCACTTTGTAGTTGAGAAATAGCCATTTGTTGTGCTTGTAACATCTCAAAAATTACTTGCAAGCTAACTTCTCTTTCCTCTCGAGCTTGTGTTCTTTGTGCATCATATTGGTCACCTTCGCGCACATTTCTGTCAGTATCAATGTCCACATCAACATGCAAAGCATTGCGCGAGCCTACATCGACGGGGACTGGTGCTGGTGCTACCCCAGAGTTTTGCGATGGTACACCGACGACTGAGGCTGTTGCATGGTTCTCTCCATGGAACTTAAGACCGTTGTTTTCATGTGTGTTTGTTAAGTTAGACATTTTTTGACCTGAAATAAGAATCTTGGACAAGAAAAAGTATGAAGAATAACTTGTGTTATGAGAAAACTAGCACCAAAACAATCACTATTATTTTTAGCCCTACGGTGAGCGCCAAACTGTGTAACTTGAAAATGATTTTAACAATTATATTTGATTTGTGGTTCTACAAATATGTGATTTATTCTAATACTAGTTAATAATCACGAAATAATAAGTGTAAGTAAAGAAAATGTGATAGCCAAACCACTCTTGTCACAGAATAAGGGCCTGGAGCTCACTGGAATCGGGGGCCTCGAAGTCATCTAATTGCAGTAAATGAAGAACAATCATTGAAGAATAATCAAGCTGAGAGATAGTATTGAGCACGTTAAAAGAAAAGAGCAGAGAATGTTCTATTGCAGTAAATGTGGTGTGTTACAAGAATGATTGGGCCCCCTTTATATAGGAGGGGAGAATGCCAACATAGTACAAGTCTAATTAAGACAAAAAAATGCTATTGGTACAACTGTATAACGGCCCAGTACGGACTTGTACCATATCTTGCAGATCTTATCATCTCTAACCACGTGTCCTTGGGAATTTCCCGCCTTTCCATGACGATCATCGATTTTATACTGCTTCGAGCTAGGCCGTGATGGGCCTTCGATATACTCTCTCGAGATATGCACTTCCGGGTCGAACTTCAAACTCTACTTTGATCCTCTCGAGATCGGGCTTGGAATACCATAGAGGTCTCGATATCGGGATCCCGGTATCGATCGTATACAATAATATGAAAGGATAAGTCTAATTCTTGATCAGGTTTACCGTTCATGTAAAAGCCTTTTGGTCCCCTTTAGCTTTTTGCTTAGAAGATAATTTAACCTTATTTAAACTTATCCATATTGTCCCCCTTTTGTACGCAGCGTTCTTTCTTAAATCCTGCTAGTACTAGCAGTACCAATTAAGGGAATTTATAAAGGATAAAGGGCTATTCCTTCCAAAATTGTACATAATGGCTATCATGAACTGAAAAGGACTTGGTATCAGAAACGTACGTTTAGTATATTCTAAGAGCTTTTGGAAAGAGAACATTGAATGTCGAATCGCAATCCCCAAGTGAAATGTTTGTTACATTGCCACGATACAAATTTTAAAACTTAAGAAAGGCTTGGAAAAGATTAAACTTAATTAAATCAACATTTCACTAATTAACTAGGAGTATTCACAAATTTAAAGTTGCTTTTTATAAAGAATTTTGAAGTATTGTTATGTTATTGTTCCAAGTTAAAAAAATTCCATTGTTTCAAGAACTTTTAAATTCCTTGTATCACATTTAGGCGACATTTGGTCACGAGCCAAAACCGACTATATGCCACGATGGCGTCCAACGAAGTCAGCTGTGAACTATCTAAATAATTATTCGTTTTATTACTTTTGAAATCATTAGTTTTATTAAGTAAAGAAATTAATACATTAAAAGTCATGGATACATACAATATTAGTAAAATATAAAATAAAAAGGTGACAATATTAATGCCAAACCATTAACATTTACTAGAATATCCCAAACTTGGTGTCACAAGTACATGACCATCTACTACGACAATACAACACTACAACAACATCTATCGGTAATATAAAATAGACAGGATAAAATAAATGGACATGATGGAGACTCTGTATGTTGCGGATCGTGTCATAGGATGCCGCTCACCATAAAGTCCCCCAGCTGCCGCGCCAATGCGTCAAGATAACTACCAAAATATATACATGCATAATCAATGCAAGAGTGTAGCATGAGTACGTAAATTAACACATACTAAGTAAGTATCTAGCCTAACGCCGGAGAAGTTGTGACGAGGGATCGACATTACATTTACTAGTGGTCCAATAAATCAATACATATTAAATTATAAATAAATATGAAAAACAACAACAATAATGAGGTAAAACTGTAGCTAGTAAAAATCATCCGACATCTGTGACAATATAAATCTCTCAAAATCTCATATACCATCTTAATAGATAAGAAATATCGAGTGCTATCTTAAGCCGATAAAGAATATTATTTAAATGCCAAGTCTCAATCAAATAAAATCTCATGAATACTCGACTCCTAGCAATGTTGCACCCGAGTTATGCTGAGGTTGTACAACCCGGTCTAGAATAGTGTGTACACTATCAAGGATCGACTGGCACGAACCATATATGCATCTCAGATTGGTGTTCCTATTTGCGTACATTATCATCTATTTGAGATATTGTGAGGATTAAAGCATGTCAGGCGATGCCCTGCATTTGATTGCTTATCATCATTTATCATATCATGTGAGGTTGAGAGTGCACGAAGGGTGATGTCGTGCGATATTTATTTAAGATATTACAAGGTGAGAACGAGGGTAAAAGCAAGAAGGGCGATGACATTCTATCTTTCATTTTATTGCTTATCATTATTTAATTACCCTCCCATTTAATATTTTAATTGTTCTACTTATTATTTTGTTGCTTTATGTATATATCTATACATGGTTAAATGTTGGTGTCCTGTCATAGCCTCATCATTAACTCGCCGAGGATAGGCTCAACACTTGTGGAGTACATTGGGTCAATTGTATTCATGCTACACTTATGCACTTCTTGTGAAGATACTGGTGTTGATCCCAACGGCTTCTAGTGACGTTTTGCTCGAATTCAACTACATTTGGAGACTTGAGATATAGTTGCACGGTGTCCGCAACCTTGAAGTCCCCTTCTTTATCTATTATATTGTTTATCTAGTCTCAAATAGTTGTACTTGCTTAAGACAATAAGTGTAGTACTCTACTTTCTCATGTATTCGTGACTCCGGATTCTGGGAGATGTTTAGATATCATCATTCGCATTCTATTATTCCATTTCAGACTATTTCGGTTTATTTTTATTAATGTTTTATTATGAATTGTTAAAATTGGTTAAGTAATCTAGCTAACGTTGTCTTTACTAGCAAGTTAAATGGTAGGCATCCTCACGATCCCGAGGGTGGGATTCCGGGTCATGACAAGTTGGTAAGAGCCCTAGGTTTCACGAGTCATGAGCAAGCTTAGTCGAGTGTAGAGGATGGTACAGAGATGTCTGTACTAATATTCGAGAGGTTATAGAGCTTTAGGAAAATTTAACTTCTTTCTTTCACTATCGTGCGATTTTATTCTATCATTGATGTTTGATTTATTCAATTCTCATTCTCCAGCAGATGGTGAGAATATGCACAACATCTATATTCGAGTAGGAACTGGAGCCCCCTATTGTAACCACTATCTGGGGTAGGCGTTGGGGCCGAGGCAGAGGTCAGCGTAGAGATCGTGTAGCAGCACCCACTGTGTAGACTCAAATTGATCATGAGGAGGAGATCACAGTTCAGACCGTATTATCCGGGCCCGCTTAGGTCTCATAGTGATTTATAGCTACTCCCGCACTTCTGGATGCACTAGTCCACTTGGTGGGCCTCATGGAGAACATGGCCTAGACCGATGCATTTTTAGGGCACCAGTTGTATCTCAGGTTGGGGGAGGAGCACAGACTCCTGCCACTCACACTCCCAAAGCAGATGGCTCTCATATATCAGACAGTTCTACTAGTTGGGGTAGTTCACCCTGTTATTGCTACAAAGACCGAGGAGAGGTCCGCGATGTCTTCTAAGGGATTGATGAGGTTCGGTAAGTTCACAAAGGTCTTCCTTATTCATTTCAGTGGTGCACCTTTTGATGACTCATAGGATTATTTGGACTATTGCCACGAGGTGTTGCATGATATGGGTATTGCTGAGTCTAATGGGGTCGACTTTGCAGTGTTCCAAATGACCGGTTCTGCCAAGAGGTGGTGGTAAGATTGTGAGCGGGGTAGACCAGTAGGTTTGCCACCACTCCCTTGGGATCTGCTTTTGCAGCTTTTTCCCGAAAAGTTTATTCCTTTAACTCTTAGAGGGGACTCCGCAGGTAGTTCGAGCGCTTTCAGCAGGGTAGCATGATTGTTACCCAGTATGACACACGATTAGTATACCTAGATCTCCATGCAATTATCTTACTCCTTAATGATAGGGAGAGAGTGAGAAGATTCATTGATGGACTTACTTTCGGTATCAGGCTACAAATGGCCATAGAGAATATGGATGATATTTCTTTCCAGAGGGCCATATCGATTAGTATATGTATCGAGATGATTCGTAGTCAGGACCGAGAGACATTGTCTAAGAAGAGGCCTCTTTATTTGGGTGGCTTCAGTGGTGACTCATCTGGAGATACATGTTCCTTTGGTAGAGGTCATCCTCTCAGGACGATTCAGTCAGGTTTCCATACATCCCATGGTGCTTCAGGCACTCGTGGTTCATATGCGTATCGTTTGGAGTAGCTAGCCTATAGTGCACCTTTAGCGCCCATAGGTGCACTACCGATTCAGAGCTATCACAATGACTATCCTGGTCATTAGGGTCAGTCTCAGCTTCAGAAACCATAGCAGCCCAAAGCTTGCTTTACATGTTATGATTCGAGGCACGTCGCGAAGTTTTGCCCTAGATCATAGGGCGTATGTCACAACAGAGTTCTCATGCCATGGTTCCGACGTCGGTTGCTTCACCGCCTGCTTAGTTAGTAAGAGGCCGTGGTCAAGCTACAAGAGGTGGAGGAAAACCAGTTAGAGGTTGCCCACGGGGCGCATGTCATAGTAGCGGGGCTCACCCTCATTTTTATGCATTCCCAGCTAGACCCGAGGCAAAGTCATCTGACACCGTCATCACATGTATTGTTCCGGTTTGCTTTAGAGATGCCTTAGGTTTATTTGATTGGGGCTATACTTTTTCCTACGTGTCATTTTATTTTGCTTCATATTTGGTTATGACTCGTGATTCTTTGGGTGCTCCTGTCTATGTGTCCTTGCTTGTGGGAGATTCTATTGTAATAGATCATGTCTATCACTTGTGTGTGGTTTCTATGGGAAGCTATAAGACTAGGGTAGACATTCTACTTCTTGATATGATAGAGTTTAATGTCATCTTGGGTTTAGATTGGTTGTCACCTTATCATATTATTTTGGATTGTCATGCCGAGATGATGACATTAGCCATGCCGGGGTTACCTCGATTAGGGTTGAAGGACTCATGGCCATCCTACTAGTAGGGTTATATCTTATGTGAAGGCTCAACATATGGTCGATAAGGGTTGTCTATCATATTTGGCCTTTATCCTTAATCCAAGTGCGGAGGTTCCTTCCATGGATTCAACACCAGTCGCGCACGAGTTTCTAGAGGTGTTTCCTACAGATTTAACGAGGATTCCACCCGACATAGATATCGGCTTTTTTATTGACTTGGCTTCGGACACTCAACCCATTTCAATTCCACCATATCGTATGGTCTCGGTTGAGTTGAAGGAATTGGAGTAATTACAGGATTTTTTGACAAGGATTCATGAGACCTAGTGTCTCCCCTTGGAGTTCACCGGCATTTTTTGTGAAGAAGAAGGATGGGATGATGAGGATATGTATTGACTATCGGGAGATGAACAAAGTCACTATCAAGAATAAGTATGCTTTTTAGAGGATTGATGAATTATTTGATCAGTTTGAGGGTGTCAAAGTGTTTTCAAAAATTTATTTGAGATCCATTAGATGTCCCTAAGACTTCTTTTTGGACTCGGTATGGTCATTATGAGTTCTTAGTGATGTAATTTGGCTTGACAAATGCCCCATCAACATTTAAGGATTTGATGAATCGGGTGTTCAAGCCCTATTTGGATTCTTTTGTGATCATTTTAATTGATGATATCTTGGTTTAATCTTGTTGTCGAGATGAGAACGAGAAGCATCTTCGGATTGTACTTCATACCTTGAAGGATAGTCAATTATATGCCAAGTTTTCAAAGTGTGAGTTCTAGTTGGACTCAATTGCCTTTTTGGTCTATGTTGTATCTTCTGAGGGCATTAAGGTGGATCATAAGAAGATTGAAGCAGTTCATAACTGGCCTAGACCTACTTTAACTATAGAGATTCGGAGCTTCTAGGGTTTTGTGGGTTATTATTGTAGGTTCGTGGAGGGGGTTTCATCTATCTTGGTCCCATTGACCAAGTTGACCAAGAAGGGTGCTCTTTTCTGATGGTCTGATGAGTGTGAGTTGAGCTTTTAGAAGCTCAATATTGCTTTGACTAAAGCCCCAATGTTGGTGTTTCCTACAAGTTTAGGATCTTACACCGTATATTACCTTATTCATGACTTAGAGTTGGCAACCATTGTTTATGCACTAAAGAGTTGGAGGCAGTATCTGTACGGCGTTAACACACCATCGAAGTCTCCAACACCTATTCAAGTAGAAAGAACCTTAATTTGTGTTTACGGAGATGGTTAGAGTTTCTAAAAGACTATGATATCACAATATTATACCACCCAGGGAAGGACAATGTAGTGGTCGATACATTGAGTACGAAGGTGGAGAGTATGGGTAGTTATGTATATTTACCGGTAGCAGAGAGTCCACTAGCCATGGATGTTCAGGCTTTAGCCAACCAGTTTTGTGAGATTAGATGTTTCAGAACCCAGTAGTGTTCTAGTTTGTGTGGTGGCACAATCTTTATTATTGGAGCATATCAAGGCTCGCCAATTTGATGATCCACGCTTTTTAGTGTTGGGATACGGTGCAGCGGGGTGGTGCCCAGGATGTTGTGATTGGTGATGATGGTGTTATGCTGCTTCAAGGCCATATTTGTGTTCCAAATGTTGATGGGTTGAGTGATTTGATCCTTGAGGAGGCATACAATTCGTGCTATTCTATTAACTCATGTGTCACAAAGATGTACCGTGACTTGAAACAACACTAGTGGTGGCGTAAAACAAAGAAAGACATCATTGCTTA
This sequence comes from Nicotiana undulata, assembly GCA_005239495.1. Lineage (NCBI taxonomy): Eukaryota > Viridiplantae > Streptophyta > Magnoliopsida > Solanales > Solanaceae > Nicotiana > Nicotiana undulata. Next base: position 53,175 of record ML258220.1, on the reverse strand, counting down.
CGTATCTCAGTGCTTGAATTGTCAACAGGTGAAGTATGAACATCAGAAATTGGGTGGACTGGCTTAAAGATAGGAGATACCGTAGTGGAACAGGGAGCACATTACTATGGACTTTGTTGTAGCCTTGTCACAGACCATGAAGAAATATGATGTAGCTAGAGTTATTGTGGACTGGTTGACTAAGTCTGCTCACTTCATTCCGATGGAGGCCATATATTCTTTAGAGAGGTTAGCTCATATTTACATTCAGGAGATTATCAGCCTGCTCGGCGCGTCAATTTCCATCATTTCTGACAGGGCATACAGTTCACATCACATTTTTGGAGAGTCGTGCAGTGTGAGATGGGCATGTGGGTTGAGCTACGCACAATGTTTCATCCTCAGATGGACGGACAATACGAGTGCACTACTTAGATCTTGGAGGACATGTTATGTGCTTGTGTTATGGCTTTCGGAGGTTCACAGGACTAGTTCTCACCTCTTGCGGAGTTTGCCTACATCAACAACTACCGTTCGAGTATTGAAATAATGTCGTATGAGGCCTCGTATATGAGGCGATGTCCTTCATGTAAAAACCCGAACGATCGTTTTGAGTGTTATAGCCCCGTTCCACCATTTACTACTTATTCCGTGCTCAATTGTTGTTATGTGACTTTTTGGGGTAGTTGTTTTGGTTCTGAGGATATTTCGGAATGACTTGGGACATTTAGCCCTAAGGTCGGAAGCCTAAGTTGAAAAAGTTAATCGTTTTAGGCTCCGAAATGGAGTTTTGACGGTTCCGATAGCTCTGTAGGGTGATTTTTTGACTTAGGAGTGTGTCCGGATAGTGATTTGGATGTCCGTAGTTTATTTTGACTTGAAATGATGAAATTTTGAAAAACATGGAAGTTTGAGACTTGAGATGTTTGACCGAGAGTTGACTTGGTGGTTTCTAGACTCGGATTTTTCTTGGAAGTTAGAATAGGTCCTTTGTGTCATTTATCACTTGTGTGCAAAATTTGAGGTAAATCGGAGTTGATTTGATAGGTTTCAGCATCGAATGTAGAAGTTAGAAGTTCATTAGGCTTTTATTGGGGTGCAATTTGTGTTTTGATGTTGTTTGATATGATTTGAGGCCTCAACTAAGTTCATATGATGTTTAAGGACTTGTTAGTATGTTTGGTTGACGTCTCGGGGGCCTCGAGTGGATTCCGGATGGCTAACCAATTAAAAGTTAGACTTGAAGCATTCCTATGATTTTTGCCTTCTAGTGATATCGCACCTGCGAGGGGATTAGCCGCATGTGCGACACCGCATGTGTGGATGATGTGGCGCAGAAGTGGAGCTGGGGTTGGCCTGGGTTGTGTCATAGGTGCGTGGGGTCTTCCGCGTCAGTGAGCCTGCAGATACGGGCAAGTGTCCGCAGATGCGGACAATGAGGAAGTGCAGCTCTCTTCGCAGAAGTGGACGGATGGTTGCAGAAGCGCTTCCGTAGGTGCGGATCCTGGAGCGCAGGTGCGAACCTTGTGGACTCAACTGAATTTAAATAGAATCGGGATTTTATCGCCGAAGCGATTCCGCAGGTGCTGAGTTTTGGCCCGCAGGTGCGAAAGCAGTGGGCTGAATATAAATTCTATGGTTCCGAGATTTTAATCATTTTGGACTTTGCAAGCTCGTATTAATTATTTTTATTCAATAACATTAATTACCCATTGAATTTCCCACCTAGTTTAAGTGTTTTAAAGGTGGAATTTTGAAAGTTTCGGGATAGGGATTAGAGAGTTAAATTTGGGGATTTGAGTGACGGTTTGGTGTCCGAATTTGGTAAAATTGGTATGGTTGGACTCCTGGTTGAATGGGTGTTCCGATTTTCAACTGTTGTTGGATTCCAGGGCATGGGCCCGGGGTTCAATTTTTGAGTTGACTTTTTGACTTTTGATTAAGAGCTTAGCATTTTCATATGGAATTGATTCCTATAGCTCATTTTTGTTTTATCGAATTGTTTGTTGCTAGATTCGAGGCGTTCGTGTGCCTTTTCTCTAGGCAAGGGCTTATTGGGGTAGAGATTTGCACGGTTTGAGGAAAGTAACACTTCTACACTTTGTTATGAAGGTATGAATCCCTGAATTACGTGTTATGTGATTGGTGTTGAGGTGATGCGCATGCTGGGTGACGGGCTTTTGGGCGTGCACCGTAGAAAGTTTGATCCGGTTGTTTCTGTGGTACTATGTAGTCATCAGACCTTGTAGCCATTAATGTGATCTCTTTGTGTTAGAGTATTGAGCTACCGATTCATGCTAGAAATCATGTTAGGCTATATGTTTATCCTTTTGAGACCCACTATGGTCATTTCTGCTGTTGAATAATTTGCTTAGATGGCGATTTTGTACCCAGTCACATCCATTATTTGCATATCATATCTCAGTCTATGTTACTATTATTATTGTGTTATATATCATTGTGTGGGTTATTTGGCATGAGATCTGTCAGCCCGAGAGACGAGAGAGATTGATGATTGAGTTGGGGCCTAATAGTCGTGTTGTGAGTGAGATTTGCGGATCGGGTTGCACGCAACAAGCTTTATGGATGTATATGGATCGGGTCGCACGCTGCAACAAGCCTTATGGTTATATGTGGATCGGGTTGCACGCCGCAACAGGTCTTATGTCTATATATGGATCAATTGCGCGCCGCGACAAGCCTTATGGTTATATGTGGATTAGTTGCGTGTCGCAACAGGCCTTATGGCTATATGTTGATCGGGTTGCACATCGTAGCAGGCACTATACAATGCTGAGTGACTTAGTGTGACGAGGGAGAATTGAGGCAGTGAGATTGAGTGCTCTGAGAGTGTGAGTACGTGATATTTTCATTATGTTTCATCACATACGGTATTCATATTGCCATATTGAAATAGAGATGTCATATTCTTCATATTTTAGACAATAGTTAGGTCTCATTTACTACTTTTCAGCTGACGGGGGAAGCCTTTAGATGGTGGGAGGCGTATGAGCAGAGCAGGGAGGCCGATGCTGAACCACTTTCATAGCACGGGTTCTCCATTCTCTTCTTGGAGAAGTTTGTGCCACCAACCCGCAAGGAGGAGTTGCTTAGGCAGTTTGAGCAGCTATGCCATGAGAGTATGTCTGTGACCTCGTACAAGATGAGATGTTCATGGTTGGCTCATCATGCAATCTGGTTGGCTCCCTCAGAGAGGGAGAAGATTAGGAGGTTCATTGATGGCCTCAACTATCAGTTACATTTTGTTATGACTCGGGAGAATGCATCTGGTTCTAGATTCGATGAGGTAGTTTATATTGCTCGACGACTAGAATTGGTCCGTAATCATGAGTGTGAGGAAAGGGAGGCTAATAGGCCTCGTAGTTTGGGTGGTTTCAGCAGTGTTCCTTCTGGGGCAGTCCTACCACAACATGGGTCATCCTTATATGCCCGCTTAGATGGCTCGTCAGGTTCATCGTGGTGCATCAGCTAGCCATGGTTCATACAGTGCTCGCCCGGGGTAGTCGTCTCTCAGTGCTCTCCTAGCTAAGAGTTCATCTCGTGCTCCTTCAATTCAGGGTTCATCTACACCAGTTTCTTCTAGGAGTTATTATAGTTCTCGAGGTTCGATTCAAACACCACCACCATTGATGGATCAGGGTTGCTACGAGTGTGGGAAGCTTGGTCATATTAAGATGCAGTGTCCTCATATCTTGGGAGGTCCAGTTCAGCAGAGGGTTCATGCTACGTCTTCTGCACCAGTCACTTCACCACTCGCGCAGTCAGCTCGGGGTAAGGCTAAGACAGCTAGAGGTCGCCCTAGAGGGGGAGGCCAATCAGGTGGCGGTCAGGACCAATTCTATGCTATTCCTGCTAGGCCAAAGGCCGTTGCTTCAGACATGGTGATCACAATTATTGTCTTAGTATGTCACATGGTTGTTTCTATATTATTTGATCCTGGTTCCACTTATTTGTATGTATCATCGTATTTTGCTCGTTATTTTGTCATGCCCCATGAGTCCTTAGTCTCACCTATTCATGTGTCTACGCTGATGTGCGATAATATTGTTGTGGACCGTGTGTATCAGTCATGTGTGGTGACCATTGGAATATTGGAGACTAGAGTTGATATCTTATTTCTTAGTATGGTTGATTTCGACGTGATTTTGGGTATGGATTGGTTGTCTGCACGTCATTTCATTCAAGATTTTCACGCTAAGACCGTGACATTGGCGATGTCGTGATTGCCGAGGATCAAGTGGATAGGTTCTCTAGATTATGTTCCCAACAGGGTGATTTTCTTACCTGAAGGCATAACAGATGGTTCTGAAGGGATGTTTGTCATATTTGGCCTTAGTGAGGGATGTTGGTGATAATACTCCTACTATTGATTCTGTTCCGGTGGTACGAGACTTTCCGGATGTGTTTCTTGCCGACCTGTTGGGCGTGCCGCCCGACATAGATATTGATTTTGGTATTGACTTAGTTCTGGGCACTCAGCCTATTTATATTCCTCCGTATCGCATGGCACCAGCAGAGTTGAAGGAATTAAAAAAGAAGCTTCAAGAGCTCCTTGATAAGGGGTTTATTCGCCTAGTGTGTCGTCTTGGGGTGCACCATTTCTGTTTGTGAAGAATAAATATGGTATTATGCGGATGTGCATTGACTATTGGAAATTGAACAAAGTTACAATCAAGAACAAGTATCCTTTGCCTCGCATTGATAATCTATTTGACCAGCTTCAGGGAGCGAGGGTGTTTTATAAGATTGATTTTAGGTCGGGGTATCACCAGCTGAAGATTCGGGACTTAGATATTCTAAAGAGGGCATTCATGACTTGCTATAGTCACTATGAGTTCCTTGTGATGCCTTTTGGGCTGACCAACGCCCTAGCAGCATTCATGCATCTGATGAACATTGCATTTCAGCCATATCTTGATTCTTTTGTCATAGTATTCATTGATGATATCCTGGTGTACTCACGTAGCCAGGAGGATCATGCCAATATTTGAGGATTGTACTATAGAGGTTGAGGGAGGAGAAGATTTATGCCAAGTTCTCCAAGTGTGAGTTTTGGATTAGTTTAGTGGTGTTTTTGGGGCACGTGGTGTCCAATGAGGGGATTAAGGTGGATCCAAAGAAGAAAGAGACGATTCAGAGTTGGCCTAGTTCGTATTCAGCTACCGAGGTTCGGAATTTTATACGCTTGGCTAGATATTATTGTCACTTCGTGGAGGGTTTCTCGTCCATTGGAGTGCTTTTGAACAGGTTGACCCAGAAGGGTGGCCCATTCAGGTGGTCGGATGAGTGTGAGGAGAGCTTTCAGAAGCTCAAGACCGCCTTGACCACAACTCTAGTTCTAGTTTTACCTTCAGCATCAGGCTCTTATATAGTGTGTGATGCTTCTTAGATTGGTATTGGGTGTGTCTTGATGCAGGAGGGTAGAGTGATTGCTTATCCTTATCGCCAGTTGAAGCCTCATGAGAAGAACTACCATGTTCATGATTTGGAGTTGGCAACAATCCTTCATGCATTGAAGATTTTGAGGCATTATCTCTACAGTGTGTCTTGTGAGGTATTTATGGATCATCGGAGCCTCCAACACTTGTTCAAACAAAAAGATTTAAATTTGAGGCAGCGAAGATGGTTGGAGCTACTACAGAATTATGATATCACTATTCTGTATCATCTAGCGAAGGCCAATGTGGTGGCTGATGCCTTGAATAGGAAGGCGGTGAGTATGGTTAGCCCCGCTTTTATTCCTATTGGTGAGAGACCACTTGCATCAGATAGTTAGGCCTTGGAAAATTGGTTCGTGAGATTAGATGTTTCGGAGACCAATAGAGTTCTAGCTTGGGTGGTTTCTCGGTCTTCCTTATATGATCGCATCAGAAAGTTCCAGTATGATGACCTCCATTTCCTTTTCCTTAAGGACATTTTTACAGCACAGTGATGTTAATGAGGTTACTATTTTGGGGATGATGGGGTGTTGAGGTTGCAGGGTAAGATCTGTATGCCCAATATAGATGGTCTACGTGATTTTATTCTTGAGAAGGCTCACAGTTTGCGGTATTCCATTCATTCAGGAGCCGCAAAGATGTATCAGGACTTGAGACACCACTGTTGGTTGAGGCGGATGAAGAAGGATATAATAGAATTTGTAGCTTGGCGCCTAATCAGCAGGTGAAGTATGAGCATCATAGACGGGGAGGATTGCTTCAGAGGATTGAGATTCCGAATTGGAAATGGGAGCGTATCATCATGGATTTCATAGTTGGGCTCCCACGGACTTCGATGAAGTTTGATGCTATTTGGGTGATTGTGGATCGGTTGACCAAATCTTCGCATTTTATTCCTCTTGGGACTACTTATTCTTTGAAGCAGTTGGTTGACATCTACATCCGCGAGATTGTTCGCCTTCATGGTGTGCCGATGTCCATCATTTCAGATTGGGGCACACAGTTTACATCGCGGTTTTCGAGAGCAGTGCACCGAGAGTTTGGCACACGCGTTGAGTACAACATTCAACCCTCAGACAAACGGATAGTCCGAGCACACTATTCAGATATTTGAGGATATTCTACGCTTCAGTGTCATAGATTTTGGGGGTTCATGGAATCAATTTCTGCCGCTTGCCGTGTTTTCCTACAACAACAACTACCAATCGAGCATTTAGATTGCTCCGTATGAGGATTTGTATCGGAGGCAGTGTCGATCTCCGGTCGATTGGTTTGAGCCTGGTGAGCCTAGGCTATTTGGTACTAACTAGGTTGAGGATGCTTTGGACAAGGTTAAGCTTATTTAGGATCGGTTTCTCAAGGCTTAGTCTAGATAGAAGAGCTACGCCCGATCGGAAGGTCCGAGATGTTGCTTACATGGTAGGGGAGAAGGTACTACATAGAGTTTCACCCATGAAGGGTGTTATGAGGTTTGGGAAGAAGGGAAAGTTGAGCCCTCAGTACATTGGACCGTTTGAGGTGGTTTATAAGCTTGCATTGCTGCCTAGCTAACAAGTAATCATCTAGAGTTTCATGTTTCCATGCTCCGAAAGTATGTCGGCGATCCGTCTCATGTTTTGGATTTCAACATGGTTCAGTTTTATGGTGATTTGACTTATGTTGTGGAGCCTGTGGCCATTTTGGATCGGCAGATTCAAAAGTTGAGGTCAAAGAATGTAGCTTCAGTAAAGGTGTAGTGGAGAGGTCAGCCAGTCAATGAGGCTGCTTGGGAGATAGATCGGAACATGCAGAGCAGGTATCCACGACTATTTAAGACTCCAGGTATGATTCTAGACCCGTTTGAGGACGAACGTTTGTTTAAGAAGGGGAGGATGTAACAACCCGGCCAGTCGTTTTGAGCGCTATAGCCTCGTTCCACCATTTACTGCTTATTTTGTGCTCAATTGTTCTTATGTGACTTGCCGGGATAGTTGGTTTGGTTCCAAGGATGTTTCAAAATAAATTAGGACACTTAGTCCCAAGGTCGAAAGCATATGTTGAAAGAGTTGACCGGATATTGACTTGTTTATAAATGGCTCTGGAATGGAGGTTTGACGATTCCAATAGGTTCGTTGGGTGATTTTGAACTTAGGAGTGTGTACGGATAGTGATTTGGAGGTTGGTAGTTGATTTTGGTTGCAATGGAAAAAGTTGGAAAAAATAGAAGTTTGGAAAGTTGAGAAGTTTGATCGAGAGTTGAATTTGTGGTTTCCGAGCTCAGAAGTTGGAATAGGTCCATTGTGCCATTTATGACTAGTGTGCAAAATTTGAGGTCAATTGGAGTTGATTTGATAAGTTGCGGCATCGAATGTAGAAGATAGAAGTTCATAAGTTCATCAGGCTTGAATTGTGATGCGATTCGTGTTTATGATGTTGTTTGATGTGATTTGAGTCCTCGAATTAGTTTGTATGGTGTTTTAGGACCTGTTGGTATGTTTGGTTGAGGTCCTGGGTCCTTCTGGTGGATTCCGGATGGCTAACGGATCAAAAGTTGGACTTGAAACATTGCTGAGATTTTTGCCTTCTAGTGTGATGGCACCTGCGAATGATAAGCCACATGTGCGACACCGCAGGTGCCACTCATGAGGCGCAGAAGTGGAGATGTGGTTGGCATGGGGTGTGTCGTAGGTAAGAGGGTTCTTCCGCATCTGCGAGCCCGCAGATGCGAAGAATGAGGAAGTGAAGATGTTTTTGTAGAAGCGGACGGATGGTTGAAGAAGCGCTTCTACAGGTGCGAATCCTAGAGCGCTGATGTGAACCTTGTGGAATCAAGTGAATTTTCACAGAAGAGGGATTTATATCGTAGAAGCAATTTCACAGGTGCCAAGTATTGGCACGCAGGTGCGAAAGCACTGGGAAGAATATAGATTCAAGGGTTCCGACATTTTTAATCATTTTGGACTTTGCAAGCTCGGATTTAGGGGATTTTTGAGAGGCTGTTTCGAGCGATTTCTGGAGGTAAGTCACTTTTAGTCATTTTTATTCAATAACATTGATTACCCGTTGAATTTCCCACCTACTTTAAGTGTTTTTAAGGTGGAATGTTGAAAGTTATGGGAAAGGGATTGGAGAGTTAAATTTTGGGATTTGAGTGATGATTTGTTGTCGGAATTTGGTAAATTTTGTATGGTTGAATGAGTGTTCGGATTTTGTAACTTTTCTTGGGTTCTCAGACGTGAGCGTAAGGTTGACTGTTTGATTTTTTGATTTTTTGATAAAGAACATAGCATTCTAATATGGAATTGATTCCTATAGCTCATGTTGATTGTATCAAATTGTTTGTGGCTAGATTCGAGGCGTTCGGAGGCCGATTCGCAAGTCAAACGTTTATTAGAGTAGAGATTAGCATGGTTTGATTTATGTAACAATTATAAACTTGGTTCTGAGGGTACGAATCCCTAAATTACGTGTTATGTGATTGGTGTTGAAGTGACGCATATGCTGGGTAACGGGCGTGTGGGCGTGCAACGTAGAAATTGTGATCCGGTTGATTCTGTGGCACTGTATTAGACCTTGTAGCCATTCATGTGATCTCTATGTGTTAGAGTAATTGAGCTACCGATTCATGTTAGACATCATGTAAGGCTATATGTTTATCCTGTTGAGACCCACTGTGGTTATTTCTCCTGTTGAATAATTTGCTTAGATAGGAATTTTGTACTCAGTCAAATTCCTTATTTGCATATCAAATCTCAGTCTCTATTACTATTATTGTTGTGTTATATATAATTGTGTGGGCTAATTGGCATAAGATTTTTGAGCCTGAGAGGGTGGAGAGATTAATGACTGAGTGGGGCCTGAGAGCCGTGCTGTGAGTGAGATTTGTGGATCGGGTTGCACGTTGGAAAAAGCCTTATGGCTATATGTGGATCGCGTTGCACGCCGTAACAAGCCTTATGGCTATATGTGGATCGGGTTGCATGACGCAACAAGCCTTATGGCTATATGTGGATCAAGTTGCATGTTGCAACAAGTACTGTACAATGTTGAGTGACTAAGTGTGACGAGCGAGAATTGAGACAGTCAGATTGAGTGGTCTGAGAGTGTGAGTACCTGAGATTTTTATTGTGTTGCATCACATACGATATTTATATTGCCATATAGATATAAAGACGTCATATTCCGCATATCAGTCACACTTGTCATATTTTATCTCTGTTGAACTTAACTGTTAAACTTGGAAATATGTCTATATTTTCTGTACTATTAAACTATCTATTCGTACTATATTGATTGGGCTCGTCACTGCTTTCAGCCCAAATGTTAGACTTGTTACTATTTGAGTTAGTTGTACTCACGCTACACCCTGCACTTCGTGTGCAGATCTAGGTGTTTCTGGGCACAATGGTTGCTAATCTTGGAGTTTTACCCGTTTGGAGACCAGCGAGGTAGCTGCTTTGGCGTCCGCAGACCTTGAATCTTCTCCTCTATCTCTTAGTTTTATTTATGTTGTTCTACCTTTCTAGACGATGTTTTAGGCTATGTTATTGTATAGAAGCTCATGTACTCAGTGACACCCGGATTTTGGGAAAATTGTATTCGAGTCCCAGTTGTTATATCAACTATTTATGAGAGTTATTACTGTTAAACTTGCTTCATCTTATTATTAATACAAAATGACTAGTTTTAATGTGAATGTTGGATTGCCTAGTTCTGTGGTAGGCACCATCACGACATGTCGAGTTTTGGGCTGTGACAGTTCGCCGATTGGTTGGTTTGAGCCTAGAAAGGCTAGGTTGTTGGTCACCGATTTGGTTTCTAAGGAGAAGGTGAAGTTGATTAAGGATCGACTCCATACAACTCAGTCTAGGTAGAAGAGTTATGTGGAACGGAAGGTCAGGATGTAGCTTATATAGTGGGAGAGAGAGTTTTGCTCATAGTTTCACTCATGAAGGGTGTGATAAGCTTCGGGAAGAAGGGAAAATTGAGCCCTAGGTATATTGGTCCGTTCAAGATTCTTGAGAGAGTTGGTGAGGTGTCCTACAAGATGGCATTGCCTCCTAGCATATGTGCAGTACATCCGATATTCCATATTCCATCCTTTGGAAGTATCTTGAGGCAACTCGAATGTTTTGGACTTTAGCATGGTTCACCTTGATGTGAATTTAGCATACGAGGAGGAGCAGGTGGTTATTCTATCCAGGTAGGTTCAATAGTTGAGTACACAAAGTTTTTCTTCAGTGAAAGTGCAATGGAGAGGTCAGCTGATCGAGGAACTAAAGGTTAGGCACCTTAGGGAAATATATAATATTGCGGGAGTCCGTTCAACTTGAAGTGGAACTACAATTGTGAGGATGGCTGCTACGTGGGAGTCCGAGTTCGATATCCACACCTTTTCACAAGTCTAGGTACATTTCTTTTACGGTTCGAGGACGAACGTTTCTTTTTCCGGAACGTTTTACATAAAAATTTGAAGAAAATATGATTTTTGTCTTTAAAAACAACTTGAGTTGACCGTGGTCAACATTTCCTGTAAAAAATCTCGGATTGGGAATTTGGCAATACATGTGGGTCCGTATTGAGATTTTGAACTTGGGTATATGCCCAAAATTGAATTCGGAGGTCCTAGATTGATTTTACTGATTTTGTTGAAAGCTAGTAATTTAGAAGTTTGAAAATAACCTAAGTTTGACCATAGTTTGACTTAATGGCTACCGGGTTCGGATTTTAATTTTGGGAATTGGTATTGGTTTATTTTTTTATTTGAAACGTGTTTACAAATTTGGTGCAAATCGGAGTTGATTTTTTAGGATTCGGATGCTCGGTTGTGATTTTTGAAGTTCTTGAGTGTTCATTAAATTTCATGCATTTTAATGTCTGATTCGTAAATATAGGTGTTATTTTGGTATTTTGATCGCGCGATCAAGTTTGCATGATGTTATTACACTTATGTGCATGTTTGGTTGGAGCCCGAGGGGCTTGAGTGAGTTTCGGATCGACTACGAACCATTTTGGACTTAGAAATTTGTTGTATTTCAACTATTACTGATGTCTGGTGTTTTGTGCTTGACGATCGCGAAGGGGAAATTGGGCTGAGGTGGAATTTGTTCTTCGCGAACGTGGGGACTGGATCACGAACGCGAAGCAGTGAAGGGTTTTTACCATTCGCGAAACCGTCCCTCCTCCCGCGAACACGAAGGCTAGTGGGATCGGGGGGCATGCATGGGGCATCCTTCTACGCGTACGCGACACACTGGTCGCGAATCAGAGGCTAGGTTGGGGAACTCTTTGCGAACGCGTGAAGGAGTTTGCGATCACGATAGCCATTTCTCCAGTGCTCTTCGCGAACGGGTACACCTAACTCCCAGGTATTAAAATATTTCAAAGTCGGTATTTTAATCATTTTTCACCATTTTCAAGTTCGAGCGACGTAGAGGCGATTTTGAAGAGGTTTTTCGTCCCAACTTCAATGGTTAGTAAATTTGAACTTTTTTTATTACATTTCCATAATCACTCATTTATTTTAACCTTTAATCTAAGATATTTCTTGGTAGAAATTAGAGATTTAGGTAGAAATTGAGAATTTTGATAAATTGAAATTTCGACTTCAAATTGAGGTTGGATTTCGAAACTAATCACATAACCGGGCTCGAGAGTGAATAGATAATGGGGTTTTTTTCCGAATCTCGAGTTTTGACCAAGCGGTCCCGGAGTTGACTTTTGTTGACTTTTTCTAAAATCATCCAAGATTAAATCCTTTTCACTCGTGGGTAGTTTGTAAATCCAAATTCGAACTATTTGGACTATATTTGGTTATTTTTATTGGTTTGGAGGCTAATTATAAAGAATAATCTATGGTTGTGCCTTGATTTGATTGCGAAGTGAAATAAGTGTCATGCTTAACCTTGACTTGAGGGATTATGTCATGTTGGTCTATTTGCTACGTGTAATATGTGTTGGTATGACGTATTTATGAGGTGAAGAGTATATAAGCATTATCAAAGTTTCGCTCCCCCTTTTCTCGCGAAATCAGGCTTCAACACGTGACAACTCTTTTAAGGAAGTGTATTAAAAGAGAGAGTCGCCACCTAACTGATTAAGGTGCATTAGGTAACCTTTTTGCAAATAACTCTAGATTAACTAGTTGCGTCACCAAAGATCTAGTAAGGGCTCAAATTACCTTGAGGAGAAGGTGTTAGGAACTCCTCGAGGTCCACAACGGTGGGTCCTGGTCAAACTCGAATTATATGAATTAATCTAAGAAAAGGGAAGCAATTGGGAGAATAAAATAAAACGATTGGCTGGAAAGAAAGGTGTGGGGGGGGGGGGGGCCCAAAGTTTTA
>ML258220.1:22427-40295 GCA_005239495.1 Nicotiana undulata | reverse complement strand
GGGGGGGGGTCCTAAGTTTTATAGCCTAAAGGACCACCTTGTGCAACATAAATGAAACTTCGTAACTCCCTCGAGATGGGGTGTTACTCATATTATTCAGTGGGCACAGACTATCATCTCCTGCTACCCGATTACTATCTTTAAGTTGTTTACCTAAAGCGCACTAACAAATTCTAACTCATACTCTATGCGTGCACTACTCGTCCCATGCCTATGGTCCAGGAGGCATTTGGACCTCTATTTCAGGGTGGTTCTAGACTTTAACTTAGGTTGCTCAAAAGGGAAAATACTAGGCGACATGAAAACATTTAGGACTTTAACATATGAGCAGATAAGGGATCAAGTTAGCCTCCACATTTAGACAAACAATGCACGTGAGACTGATTAACATTGACAGATTTTAATGAATTAAGGCTGCAAGATCCCATAGGCAGGATCTCTATGTGATACTGAATTAATGGGCAGGAAGTTATACACAAAAGCCATTCCTTAATACGATTTCCAGAAACCTACATAATTTGCCTACTGATTTTAAGCATAAAGGGATTAAACATACACACATGATGTCTAGGTGTTTTACGCGATAATAAATAGTGGTAATCGCAGAAACATATTCAGAATCACTTATTTGATCCTATAGGAATGTTTTCTACTGATGACAATCACACAGTGTTGAAAAAACTTTGGGATAAACGAGCAAGATGATAGTTTAAATCGATTCAGACCTATAGGCATGCTTTCAACAATTTAATCCGATTTTAGATCCTAAAGACATGATTTCTACAATTTGTGAATAAGGCATCATGTAAACAGAATACTCCACGCACATTGAATCACATAATTCCCTATAGTCATGGTCTTTAACAAACAGAAACATCACACAATTAAACGAAGTGATGCACCTATAGGTAGGACTGCTAACATATAATGATTGAACATAATAAGATACCTATAGGCATGATTTCTACCCCATTCAATGTAAGTATAATATTAAAATCCTTTATCCTAAATTCACCAATACTCCAAATGTTATTACAATAATTATTACAGACCCAGAATGAATAGTAATGAATTACATAGTAGAATAGATATAGGGAGCCTACAGCAGGCCCAAAATACCCCTGGATAGGCCATGTCTTCATTCTTACGAATCACAACAGTTCAAAAGTTACATTCTCATAGACACAAAGCATCCAAGATTAGAGTGATTCACCCCAGTGAGCACAGGACAAGGTTGAGCATATAGAACCAAGGCCCTAGTGTGTTAGATTTCCCAAGGGCTTCAAGATTCCAAGGCAGTGCTCACACCAGGATGGTTAACAAAGATAGTTAAGAGGAGGGATTAGTGGACCCAATCCTAGTGTGTCAGAGTTCACAAGGGTCCCAAATGAACCTTTAGTTGTGCTCACACTAGGGAGGCCAAAGAACAGAACATAGGCAGCACTGGTCAAGAGTGGGATTCAAAAGATTTTAAGTGACAGGGAAAGCAAGGACCAAAACAAGAGTTTGGGGGTTCAAACATGATCCAATTGAGTCAACAAACATACACTTAAATACAACATAGAACTTGAAAAACAACAACAACAAACCCAATTTGATGCCAACATGTGGGGTCTGGGGAGGGTAGTCTGTATGCAGACCTTACCCCTACCTAATGTAGGTAGAGAGGCTGTTTACAATAGACCCTTGGCTCAGGAAGGGAAAGAAGAAGAATAGGGAAGAAAGGAAGGAAGAAATATGGAAAACAAATTTCACATACCGTAATAAAGGGTAAATAGTATCCAATAATAGCAACAAGGAATACAATACCTGAGGTGACCAAAACCACATACCGTAATGAACAATTAAGAATATGAAGGGAAATGCATGCTATTAAGCCTATCGGTGAACACTATAAACTACCTACTAACCTTCTACCTTAATCCTCGACCTTCACAACCTCCTATCATGTGTCATGTCCTTAGTGAGCTGAAGAAGCGTCATGTCCTGTCTAATCACTTCTCCTCAGTACTTCTTAGGACTACCTCGACCCCTTCTCAAACTCTCCATAGCCAACCTCTCACACCTCCTGACAGGGGCATCAATGCTTCTTCTCCTAACATGTTCGAACCATCTCAGCCGCGACTCCCGCATCTTGTCATCCATGGAGGCTACTCTCACTCTGTACTAGATAGCTTTATTCCTAATCCTATCTCGATTGGTACACCCACACATCCATCTCAACATCCTCATCTCTGCTACTCTCATCTTCTGCACGTGGGAGTTCTTGACTACTAAACAGGTTTCACACTCAGCACAGTAGCAGTCACATGCTAAAAAGTTGACAAAGAACATGTTTGCAAGTTTGGCAAAGTTATAGGTGCAGAATGAGTTAAAGAATGCTTGAAGTAGGCTAAGTACATAACCTAGTGTTATTATCAAGAAAACCTTAACAACATCATTGAAAAGGGGAGGGTAATCATATTAGCAAAGGGGTGAATTACAGTCATAGGTTAAGACACATATACTCAGTAAGATCATGTCAAGTAGCAGGTAACATTGTCATAATGGTCTAACTAGAGATGATCCAGCTTATATCAAAGGTTTATTTAAAGTAGCAATTCAAGCATGATGAGACAATCATTTCAAATTACAAACAAACATTAGAGGGGTGTGGGGGTCGATTGATCATGTTGACATAATAGAAGAGAGGCAGATTACAACTAGCCGTAAGAGTCACAGATGTGAGGCATTCACCACAGGGATTAAAGGTAAGCGGATAAACATGTTCATAGGCATTCAAGGGTTGATACACTAACTGGATAGACCTTAAAGAAATGTAAATAACTTCAGCACAGGTAACATTAGGAGCAATTAAGTGTTAAAGGGACTTAGACGTGCAGATTTGATAGAGCTATGCTTAAACACTACTCAAATGCATATTGAATCATAAATTCAGTAGTAATCACATGTACAAATCAGGGACATGTGAGAATGAAAGTGAAGAAGTCAAGTGACTCACCAGTTAAGCGAGGAAAATGCACAAAAGAAGTATAGCAATATCTCATAATTGAGTTGCCTTGGCTTTCAACTGGCAAAAGACAGAATAAAAATAACTTTAGGTCTTAGTAAGGTTTTAGTCAGTTCAGAAAGTAGTCGAAGGTCTTCTTAAAGGGAATGGGGGAAAGAGTATATATAGTGATAAAAATCGTACCCCAAATTTAAGGGATTCAACAAGTTAAGGAAGTACCCAAAAATTATTCAGAATATTTTGAGGCCGAAACACATAATACCAAGAATATAAAGTCGTTCACATAATTATTCAGAATATTCGGGCAAGTATTAAAGTGTCACGTCCCAAAACCGAGGGGCCCGACCGGCGCTTAACCGAGTAAACTCGACTGAGCAAGCTTGATAGGTTTCATTCTACCCAATCTAATTCATGAATAAAATAGGAGATGAATTCTATCAATCATACTATATAAATATTTCATTAACTTCCATTTTATTTTTCATTAGCAGTTTCAACCATAATATCAAGAATATTACAATCTTTGTAGATATGATGAAAAACATATTTGCCAAATACCAATAATTCTAGTTTAATTCCAATACCCGACACCACCCACAACCTGTCTACAGAGCCTCTAAATACAACTGAAGAGTAATGGAAATGTCGGCAACAAGGCTCCAGCTATACCTCAAATGTATAATACACCATAACCAAATGACACAGGACCCCGAAATGAAGTGGGAATCACCAAGTTGAACATACCGCTATCTCTGATCGTTGCCGCCTACTGTGGAAACACCTGCATCCATTAAAGATGCAGCGTCCTCGGCAAAAGGGACGTTAGTACCATTGAATAGTACTAGTATGTATGACCAAACTCTACTCTAGATAGAATAAACATCGAACATGTAATAATACAATTAGAGACATCAAATAACAATTCACAGAAATAGGGGAAACACAAACAAGAGTCACCATGTTTTCTTATCCCGTTTTGCCATCTTTTGGATAATAGTTCTTTTAAAGACAAGTGCCACAATTTTAATATACCACCGTGTCGTTTTCACACGGAGTCCAGTCTCGGCCTGACCGTCTAAGCCATCCCAAGTGAGACATTACAACATCATAGTTTTATAATTACCACCGTGTAGTTTTCACACGCAGTCCGATCACAACCCGATCGGCTAATCCATCTCACTTGAAACAGTGATACATTACCAGTATCATATTTCCGATGTGATTAGCACCATGTGTATAACATGGAGTCCGATCTCGGCCCGATCGGCTAAGCCATCTCACTCTGGGACATAACCATATCAATTTAATCGTTCAGTTCACATATCTTCCCATCATTTATTATACAGTTCTTGGCACTTGGGCATATTTAACCATGTATGTTACATTCCTCTATTTAACCGTTTCATATTCTCATCTATCATATAAACTACAACCAACACATATAAGGATTCACACACATAATAAAAAAAGAGCATGATAATCACAATTCATACTTTCAAATGGCATAGTGACATGGTAGTAACTTAGAACAGTATGGAAGCAAGAATTTCCCATCTTAACACATAGAACCCATCAATGCTTTAGAGAATCAAATAAGGGGACTCATACCGTATATTTAAGCACCAACGAGTCCATTCTATGAAGATTAGAGTTAGCCATACATACCTTAATTGGGGGTTTCCCTTAATTTCTACCACAATTGCCAGAACCTTTAGAACCTTCAATCTATTTCACAATGTAGCACAATTGAACCCAAAATTAGGGACAATAATTATAGCCCTATCTCGCTTGAGCATTATATCAAACATTATGTGTTCATTAAGGTTTCATGGTCCCTTTTTTAGTGAAAGATTACTCCAACCCATTTCCCATATATGATTTTGGATTACTTGATTACATGCATGCAAGGTGACCACTCTTACCCTCATAAGTTACCTCCCCAATGACCCATTATAGCTATACTATGGAATTAAGAGTTTGGGTGATGGATGCTTACCTCTTGGGAAGGATACCCTTGATAATCTTTAAGGTGTTTGGGAAAGAATTGAAGGACAATGGATGAGATCACTTCCTCTCTCTAAGACCCCTCTTCCCCACTCTAAATTACTAGAAAATTACCTTAAAATAATGAGAAATGGGTTTTATATGGGTCTGGGATCGGGTTTAAAAATTAGAAAATGGATAGTCCAAGATTTTGGACCGGGCTACAGACCTGGCGTCGCCTGGCTAACGCCTGGTCTGGCCTTGCTTTAGCCCGACGTTACCTGGCTAACGCCTGGTGTGGCCTGGCATTTGCCTGGCTAACGCCTGGTCTGGTCTGGCTTTAGCCTGGTCCAGCCTAGTCAAGATGCAACAAAAAATTTCAACTCCCCAGCGCATTGTTCAACCCAAAACCTTGGAAGTACAATGTATTACCTACCTTGACACTACAAAACATTAAATTACATAGTGAAGTTTTCCGGGGCCTTACATTATCCCTCGCTTAGGATAATTCGTCTTCGAATGAGAAGTAAGTTCTGCTTCCTAACACATAACATAACTTATCTCTTCTTTCTCATAGCTAAAGCTCCAACATTTATACTAACTCTCAAATTGTCCAAAAATTTTGGCAGAGTGTCCTTTGTAACTAGGCCTATCCGCCTGCTAGAGAACCACCAAAACCATTCTAACAACACGTCCACAACTCGTTAAAGCACCACAATGTATATATCAATAATACTAATCTTAGTATTACAAGCACCACATTATCAGAATGATACCTTGACATGGACTGCACATTTTTTAAATCATAACACCTAGGAGGTACCTTTCAAATCAAAACCAATTGTTATACAATCAAGAGAAAATATTTTCTTTCCACGACACTTTCGGCCTTGAAGGTGGCCTCTTAGACTTACAAACTTCACCATAACACATCCACGGAAACAATCTCAACTCCCAAACTTACCTAACAATGATGACAAATAGATACCCCTCATAGGCCACCCATCCATTAACTTCACCTTCAGTAGTTTCCATGGGAATTATACACCATGTGAAATACACTTATTTCACCTTCATTATCAATTCACATAACATCTTGAGGTAGAAAATATTTGAGAATAACTCGTTCACCCTCCTAAAATCTAAATCTTTATGCGAACACTCACACTTAACCTTTGATGACGTTCAACAATTACCCTAAGACGTGCTATCATAAACTGACCATAAAATTACTTATCGAATATATATGATCACAAGGTGATACTTCCACTTTGACATGTTCGAATCTTCAATCCCCAATAGATTTAATACAATGAGGAGCAACGGAGTTCAAGACTAGGCTGGAATTATTTAGGAATCCCTTGATGTGATGAGCAGAGTATTTCATGAGGTTATATGCTAAGAGACACGAGAATTACTACTAACAATGTTGATATGGTTAATCATTGTGACGACATCAACTATTAGACAAATAAAGCATAGAGGTAACTAGCACGCAATGACAAGTTGGGAACCATGTACGTGATCCTGAGATCTAAAAGAAGTGGGTCTTTCTAGACATTAGATACATGGGAGGCATGATCAGGAGGATGAAGATGCTAGCATCAGTTATCCTTGGGAGGCGACGAGTTATGCAAGGGATAGTAACAATTGTTCCTTTCCATATATGCCTTTCCCGACAATGGTAAGCTCTAAGGAAAAGTGGTCAAGTATATTACAGCGGTTGCCTCATTGAGTGTAAGGAAAATCAGTTTTAGCTCAAAATGGGAAGATTCTTACACGTGGATGTAATAGTGATTTCAAGAAGAAATACATGAAGTTGAATTACACTCCTAACATTAACTAGCACAAGGAATCTATGCCACAAGCCCATGAGGATGAAAAAAAGGAAGCTAAACGCTTATGGGATTATCATAATTCAAACTGCTTAACCCTTCCCGATTATTGATCCTATATGAGATAACTAAAGATACGGAAATTTGTCTTCCAAATAAATATGCTCAAGATATGTGCAAAAATCTAAAATCATCTAATCTCAACCTTTCATGAGTGAAATTACATAGCTAGGGCATTTTAGTATTGGGGCGAAATCATGTATTGGTTGGAGGGGTTCTAATGGTTGACGTAACGCTCCGAGAAGAAAGATAATTAAAACTCCTATCCTCCCTAAGGCGGTGGAATGCCATGGGTAGCAAAATTCCCGGCACATGACAATAACGTTGTCAATAATCCTAGAAGCCGAGTGAAGAGAAAGACACGTAACCCATGCAATTCGGCCCATTTAAGACTTTTGAAAAGGAGACGCACTTTTGTTTGAAATCATGGAAATATAAGCCTGAACTTCAGGAAAATCATTACTTTTGGAACCCATGATACAAGCCCACGTAGCCCTAGAAAGATCGTCAACAATGGCAAGAAAGTACTTAAGACCATTACGAGTTAGTATAGAATAAGGCCTCAAAGTGTCCACATGAATAAGTTTGAAAGAATGAGACATCTTAATGCATTTATCGGGGAAAAGTAACCTAGGTTATCCAGTCACAGGGACAAGCAGAGCAGGTAAATGATTGTTTAAAAGAACATTTATAAGGAATACCAGCAATATTTATTTATTCTAACAAAAAGAATATGTCCCTATATTTGATGCTATAAGACTTCCTCTTTAATGCCATAATACATAAAATGAGTTTTACAATGAGAGTTATCAGATGAAATAGATAGTAGGGCAGCAAAACTAAAGAGCACCATTTGAGCTTAAACTGAGTTGAAGACATTAAAAGTCTGTAGTAAAGGGGAATTTACCCACTATCGATAGAAGTTGAATCGAATCATATAGTTGGATAGCTAGTCGATAAAATGAGATAAGATTGTATTAGAAAATACCGAGAAATGACACATGATGCAAGGTAAATGAAAAGAAAGTGAGAGAGCCTATGGAAGTAACCTTTACATGGTAACCACTGGGAAGGGTGGTAATATAAGGTATTACGAGAAGCTAAATTTTGAAAGAAGATCTCCATATGTAGTCACGTGATGTATAGCTCCAGAATTTAAAAATCCAACTATGTTTAGCAACTCTACTTCACAGTTAAGCACTACAACACACTTTTACACAACCAACTATTACCAGCCAAATTGGGTGATGCAATAGGACTTGACTGAGAGAATGGTTTTGACATATGAATTTTTTACTAGGTGTATTGCTCCTTGGTCAACCCCAAACCAAAAAGGCGAGAGTTAGACTGATAAGAGGATTTTTGGACTAGCACTTGTATAGATAATCCATTACCAAAAGGAGATCATTCAATCTCAGCAATCGTGGCATGCTTTCAGCCATCGATGAACTTGAAGTTAGGTGGGAACCCATGTAATTTGTGGCACTTGATAATCCATTTATCAGATTTCTTGAAGTATTTTCAAAATAGAGCTACTCTTTCTGGGTCAATGTTCAACCTTTAAGGATAGTGCTTTTGAGGGGGAATAGGATTGAGAATGGATAGTATAGTTGATAGTGAATGAAGCAGATTCATAGCTAAAGTGAGAGGATGGATTGACTTGCCTCCACCACCTATAATTCTATATCCTTGTTTAGTTATGTTAGAATACTGAAAATTCCAGTAATATCACAAGACCGAAAACTAGTTAACCAGAAAATAAAGGTATTTTTACATCTATCCCATTGTCTGGATTTAGCTGAATTGGCAAGGGGATTCAGGTGGATTACCATCGACAAAGGAAATTTTATTTCTAGATGCCAAAGACAAAATTATTGTCACGCCCCAAAATCAAGGGACACGACCGACGCTCAACCGGAGGACCCCAGTCAAGAGGACATGGAATTGCCTTTCCTATCCCACGCGTTACCCCGTGATTTCAATATACATTATTCATGTGAAATAGCCATTTAGACTTAAGCATAAACTTACAACTTGGATTCATTTCTACTTTTTATCATTACCAACATATGATACCAAATACTTACAAAATACATACAACATTTACCAACGTGGATCACGATTCCTAATCGTACCATTACTTACCCAAAATACATATGTACACTACCCACATTGTGTCTACGGAGCCTCTACGAATACTAGGAACTTAACCAATACTTGCCGGTGACAAGACCGCGGCTACACCTTACAATACACAATAAACTCAAAGAAGGGGGCATGAACCACACATGTCCCCGAGAAGAGGTGGGGCTCACCAATGCAGCTGACAGAATAGAGAGGAGGCACTACGGTCGGCGGGCTGAATTACCTGCTATGGAACCACCTACAATCATCATAAGAATGTAGCGCCCCCGGCAAAAGAGACGTCAGTACATTTGAATTGTACTGGTATGTATGGACAAACTTTATCCCAAGTACAATCAACAATGCACAGATAAGAGACGGTTAATAGAACCGACAAGCATTGCACAGAAAATAGAAACAACCACCATCAAGAGTACAGAGTACCAGTATGTATGAACAAACTTCATCCCAAGTACAATCAAGCAATACACAGATAAGAGAGTGTAATAGAACTCACAAACATTGCACGTAGGAAGAAACAACCAAAATCACAAGTTTCACAATCTCTCCTTTTCCCTTTCCAACATTTCCATATTCAAGAGTTTCATCGATTTTCATTTTAATAGTGATAATGATCACATTCCACGTCAACATTTTCAATTCACAATTCAATCATAGACAATTTCATTATAAGAACACAATTTCAATATAACCCACCATACATATGAGTTCATGTCACAACAAAGAGATACCGAAATAATCACAATTAAAGTTCCATAGGTTCTTATTTAAACACCATCACACTCCACCCTTATTCCTTCTCAACATTCCACCCTTATTTCTACCTGTTGCGGTGCGCAACCCGATCCCACCTGATAATCATATTTATTTATTATGTTGCGGCGTGCAACCCGATCCCACTAGACAATCACAACTCAGCCTTATTACGTCATGTTGTGGCGTGCAACCCGATCCCACCTTACAATCATATTTATTTATTATGTTGCGGCGCGTAACCCGATCCCACCAGACAATCACAACTCAGCCTTATTACGTCCTGTTGCGGCGTGCAACCCGATCCCACCTTACAATCATATTTATTTATTATGTTGCGGCGCGCAACCCGATCCCACCAGACAATCACAACTCAACCTTATTACGTCCTGTTGTGGCGTGCAACCCGATCCCACCTTACAATCATATTTATTTATTATGTTACGGCGCGCAACCCGATCCCACCTGAAAATCACATTTAATAACAACAACAATCAACATTTCAATCACAAGGATCTTCATCATCAAGAATATGAATTCATTACAACCGAACAGACACATGAAAGCAAAGGCACAATAATCTCTACCAAGTAGTGAGTCATGTACGGTACTCCATAACCATTTAGATTAGTCAATTCAATTCACTTTTCTTTCCCATCATTCACTACACAGCCCTCAACACTTGGATACATTCAACAATTGAGTTCATTACTATTTTCACTCATTTAGTACCATTTTCCTTCACATTGATAAGTTCAAGCATATAACGAGCATCAACATTTAGTTCCATTAGATAAATTCACATTTCCTTTCCATTGTTTACTTCACAGCATTTAGCACTTAGATACATTCAACAATTGGATTCGTTATCATTTCTTTCGTTTGATAGTACATCCTTTCATACCGAGGTATTCAACAGTTAACGAGCTTTGCACATGATAGAGTAAGCACAAGGAATCACCGTTTTCACAATTTCATATAGCATGGTGGTATGGAAACAAACTAGGAAAATCAGAGAATAGAATCTTACGTCTCAACACATTAGAACAATCAATTCACATATTCTCAAACAAAGTACACATACCGTATGCTCGGACACCAACAAGAGGATTCTACAAAGGTTAAAGTTAGCCATACATACCTCAAAGAGCTTTTCCTTAAGTTTATACAATTCACCAAGACCTCTAGCAATAACAATCTATAAAGAGATAGCGGAGATCGATTAATAATTAGGAAGATTACCCATGGTATAACTCTCTTAGGAATTTCATCAAACACCTAACATGTGAAGTAGACTACAAGGTTTAGAAATGGAAATCTCTTCTTTCTTCACCCAATTATTAACATGAACTACCCAAATTAGTTCTTTAATAACACATATTACAACTTAGTCCCACATGCATGGCCTATTTCTAACCCTCACAACATATTTGAACTCTTAACTTCTTGCATGAAATTTTTGGAAATAGAACTTACCGGGGTGGAAGACAATCTATGGTTATCTTTCTTGATTTTTGAAGACTTGAGCAAGATTTGGATGATTATGAAGTTAAGCCCCTTCTTTCTCTCTCAATATGCTCTCACCGCTCTCTAAAATCAGTAGAAAATGACCCCAAATGAAGCCCCTAAATCTATTTATGAAAATGGGATCGGGTTATAAAAATAAGAAAAATAAACCTCCGTAACAGGGTCTGCGATCGCATAATGGATCGCATAACACACATGCGGGCCGCAGAGTGAATCGTAGAATCGCTGCCCAAAACTGGGCTACATTGGCCCAGTCTGCGACCAGATTTGCAATCGCAGATTCGACAAAGGATCGCATTTTTTCCAGCCTTCGGTAAATTGACTATAACTTTGCGTAGGAATGTCCAAAAGACGAACGGTCTGAAGCGTTGGAAACTAGACTCAATGAAATTTCATTTGATAGGTTATTCATCACATAATACCTTATACATAATTATATATGATCCTTCAAAGTGAGTACTAGTGCAAACTCATTTGGAATTTTAGCCTATTATGGAATTCTCCCATTTGGCCTAGCCTTAGGCTTCTCCTTGGACCTCACCTCACTTATTATATGACTAATACACTTATTAAACACATCCAATTCATTTACATCATATTTAAAGCACATAAAATATTATAATTAGTCTACCAGGCACCTCGAAATCCTATATCGCTTGGGAAAATTTTCCTGGGTCTTACATTCTCCCCCGCTTAGGATCATTCGTCCTCGAATGAGAGGTAGAGCTTGAACCAAATACCTAACATAACATACCCATTTTTTTATCCTACCTCAAGTCCTTAAATTTTGACTAACTTCCAAAATTTTCATAAATTTCGGCAGTATCTCCATTGTAACTAGGCCTATCAACCTGTCAAAGAATCACCCAAAACCATCCTAAAAACTCATCAATAACTCGACAAAGCATCACAATGTATATACCCATAACACTAATTCTCACCATCACATAACTACATCATCATAATGACACCTGAACATGGACTGCACATTTTTAGATCATAGCACCTATATGGTACCTCTCAAGTCAAAACTAATTGATATACAATCAAGCAAAAATATTTTCCTTCCACGACACTTTCGGCCTTCAAGGTGGCCTCCTCGACTTACAAGCTTTGCCATAACACATTCACGAAAATAATATCAACTCCCAAACATACACAACAAGGATTACAAATAGACACCTCTCATGAGTTAACTATCCATTAACTTTACCTTTAATAATTTCCTCCGGACATTATAATTCATGGTAACAACAACAGCCCACAATTCCATCACATGACGTCATACCATCAAGAATATCATTTCATAGCAATCAAACAATCAGGTGTTCATAATAGTCCCTACCATCCATTAATGAAATCACAAAGGTGTTCATCAAAAAGAATATAATTTTATTTCAATCAACAATCCATATGAAGTCAAGCCACGATTATTCTTGCCAATAATGCATCATATAGGATATTACCATGATCATATAGTTCAATCAAATTGATTCACAACCTTCTTTTATCACTACCTTCCTAAACACAAACATATGAAAACACAAAGTACATGAGGAACAGTTACGGGAAACATCATACACCTAGTGCAACCTAATGGGGAAAATGCGCTTGTGTACCCTTTATTATCAATTCCCATAACATTTTCATAATTAATTCTAAATCTCCATACGAACGCCCAACTGAACCTGTGGCGACCTTCAATGATTACTCTAAGGTGTGCTATCATGAATTGACCATAACATTACCGATCGAATATACGTGATCACAGGGCGATGCTTCTTCCTTTAACACGTTTGAACCTTCAATACCCAATAGACCTAATACAACGAGGATCAACGGAGTTCAAGATAGGGCTGGAATTATTCAGGAATCCATTAGAATACTAACCCGAGCATTTCCTTGTGTTATATGCTCAGAGTCACGGGGATCTCTACTAACGATGCTGACATTGTTTACTCCTGGTGACGACATCAATTATCAGATAAATGAAGCATAGTGGTAACTAGTATTCTTAGATGAGGTGGATGCTATGAATGTGACTTTCACATTTAAAAGAAGTGGTTCTTTCTTGGCATGAGCTGCATGCGGGGCATGTTCGGGACATATAACAAAAGAAACATGTCCCAATCCTTGATGCCATGAGACTTCCTCTTTGATGCCATAAAGCATAAAATTAGATTCACAAGGAGAGTTACCAGATGAAACATACAATAAGGCAGCACGACTAAGAGCACCGTTTGGAATCAACAAGCTTAAACAGAGTTGAGTACATTAGAAGTCTATAGTAAATAGGGAAATTACCCACTCTCAGGGGAGTTCGTCAGAATATTGAAAACACCAGTAATATTAGAGGACCGAAAACTAGTTAGCTAGAAAATAAAGGTATTATTACATCTATCCCGTTTTTCTGAATTCAGCGGAATTGGTAAATAATTTGGGTGGATCACCATTGATAAAAGAAATTGTATTTCTGGATACCAAGGACACAATTATACTCTTCCCTCAGCCCTTGAAATTGGAACTGAGAAACGGGTCAACAACTAGGGGAAGAGTAACTCAATAGCTTCACGACTAGTGGAGCCACTACAAACATCAAAATCAGTTGGATTCATAGCAACATAGAGCAATTAACATATAGCGATACTCAAACAAGTATTATGCAAACCAAAGGAGGAGCGAAATTCTCGTCTTCCTTACAACCAGAAGAAGGACAACCTTCAAGAATAACACGAGCAACAAGAATAAGTAGCATGATCCAGCTACATGGAGGCTCGACGGACCCTAGCTTCGATGGAGATTTAATAATGTTTAAAATTCATTGAGTAGACCAAATTCAGAAAATAACCTGTCGAAGAAGAGGGAGATTCTCGCCAAGCAAATAAGAATCTTGTCGATTCCGAACACTAGGCCAAAATGAAAGCCGCAACAAAGATAGAACGAGGGCACTACCATACTAGAGATGATGATGAAAAAAAAGAGATCTTCACCTATATAAACATTCAGATTGAAGCGGAAACCCGAGGAAAAAGGGTCAAGAAAAGATATCTGCGAAAATACGATAATGGTTCACCCCTTCATTTGATGAGAAATTCTTCGGGTATAGTCCCTTGTTAGAGTTTAGAAAGGCAGGTTGTAAATGGAAATTCTATAGATACAACCCGATTCAAGGGCAAGATTATCGATCTCGATGTCATAAGAGATTGCATATAAGAAAATTTGCGGTGGGGTGGATTCAAGAACTATTGGATCTCATTCAAAGAGTAGGTGCATGCAATGGTTTGTGACTCAACATTTATTAAGACCATGCCTATGAAGGTTCTTCAATATGGATGTACATATACAATAAGATCACGTTGGTACCATACCGATATACTATAGGATTTGGTGGTGCAGGGACATCAATAGGGACAAGGGCACTCCCCTCTTAGCGATACGTTCTACCAATCTCTCCACAACTCAATACATTCTCCTAACAAGCCCTTGGGCAGTCCCTAAGGACTCAATGGTGGGATCATTCCCTCCTCATGGCTTCAAACTCGCGGATTATGGTATCATTATTACTCGTTTTGAGAGTAAGGCTTGGAGAGAAAACTAACCCCCTAACTTGAGCTCTATCGCACGATTGGAGTATCAAAGAAGGGTGAAATTCCTAAATGTCCATGTAGCCCCTTAATTATAGATGTGGTCGACAACACACCGATAAGAAGGGCTCTACTAGACACGGCTCCGAGACATCCTAGGACACTTTAAAACCTTAGGCTCTGATACCAAGTTTGTCACGCCCAAAAATCGAGGGACACGACCGGCGCTCAACTGGAGGACCCCAGTCAAGCGGACATGGAATTGCCTTTCCTATCCCACGCGTTACCTCGTGATTTCAATATACATTATTCATGTGAAATAGCCATTTAGACTTAAGCATAAACTTACAACTTGGATTCATTTCTACTTTTTATCATTACCAACATATGATACCAAATACTTACAAAATACATACAACATTTACCAACGTGGATCACGATTCCGAACCGTACCATTACTTACCCAAAATACATATGTACACTACCCACATTGTATCTACGGAGCCTCTACGAATACTAGGAACTTAACCAATACTTGCCGGTGCACCCGGCTATACCTTACAATACACAATAAACTCAAAGAAGGTGGAATGAACCACACATGGCCCCAAGAGGAGGTGGGGCTCACCAATGCAGCTGACGGAATGGAGAGGAGGCACTACTGTCGGTGGGATGAATTACCTGCTATGGAACCACCTACAATCATCATAAGAATGTAGCGCCCCCGGCAAAATGGACGTCAGTACATTTGAATTGTACTGGTATGTATGGACAAACTTTATCCCAAGTACAATAACCAATGCACAGATAAGAGACGGTTAATAGAACCGACGAGCATTGCACAGAAAATAGAAACAACCAACATAAAGAGTCCACAGTACCAGTATGTATGAACAAACTTCATCCCAAGTACAATCAAGCAATATACACATAAGAGACTGTAATAGAACTCAAAAACATTGCACGTTGGAAGAAACAACAAAAATCACAAGTTTCACAATCTCTCATTTTCTCTTTCCAACATTTCCATATTCGAGAGTTTCATCGATTTTCATTTCAATAGTGATAATGATCACATTCCACGTCAACATTTTTAATTCACAATTCAATCACAGAGAATTTCATTATAAGAACACAATTTCAATACAACCCACCATACATATAAGTTCAAGTCACAACAAAGAGATACCGAAATAATCACAATTAAAGTTCCATAGGCTCTTATTTAAACACCATCACACTCCACCCTTATTCCTTCTCAACATTCCACCCTTATTTCTACCTGTTGCGGCGCGCAACCCGATCCCACCTGACAATCATATTTATTTATTATGTTGCGACGCGCAACCCGATCCCACCAGACAATCACAACTCAGCCTTATTACGTCCTGTTGCGACGTGCAACCTGATCCCACCTTACAATCATATTTATTTATTATGTTGCGGCGCGCAACCCGATCCCACCATACAATCACATCTTAGCCTTATTACGTCCTGTTGCGGCGTGCAACCCGATCCCACCTTACAATCATATTTATTTATTATGTTGCGGCGCGCAACCCGATCCCACCTTACAATCATATTTATTTATTATGTTGCGGCGCGCAACCCGATCCCACCTGACAATCACATTTAATAACAACAACAATCAACATTTCAATCACAAGGATCTTCATCATCAAGAATATGAATTCATTACAACTGAACAGACACATGAAAGCAAAGGCACAATAATCTCTACCAAGTAGTGAGTCATGTACGGTACTCCATAACCATTTATATTAGTCAATTCAATTCACTTTTCTTTCCCATCATTCACTACACAGCCCTCAATATTTGGATACATTCAACAATTGAGTTCATTACCATTTTCAATCATTTAGTACCACTTTCCTTCACATAGATAAGTTCAAGCATATAACGAGCATCAACATATAGTTCCATTAGATAAATCCACATTTCCTTTCCATTATTTACTTCACAGCATTTAGCACTTAGATACATTCAACAATTGGATTCGTTATCATTTCTTTTGTTTGATAGTACATCCTTTCATACCGAGGTATTCAACAGTTAACGAGCTTTGCACATGATAGAGTAAGCACAAGGAATCACCGTTTTCACAATCTCATATAGCATGGTGGTATGGCAATCAACTAGGACAATCAGAGAATAGAATCTTACGTCTCAACACATTAGAACAATGAATTCACATATTCTCAAACAAAGTACACATACTGTATGCTCGGACACCAACAAGAGGATTCTACAAAGGTTAAAGTTAGCCATACATACCTCAAAGAGCTTTTCCTTAAGTTTATACAATTCACCAAGACCTCTAGCAATAACAATCTATAAGGAGATAGCGGAGATAGATTAATAATTAGGAAGATTACCCATGGTATAACTCTCTTAGGAATTTCATCAAACACCTAACATGTCAAGTAGACTACAAGGTTTAGAAATGGCAATATCTTCTTTCTTCACCCAATTATTTGTCACGACCCGAAATCCCACCTTCGGGCCATGACGGCGACTAACGGCGAACCCGCTAGACAAGCCAATGATTGAACTAAATAAAACTCATTAACAACAAAACGAACAAGATAACTAAGGCATTGATGGTCCGTAATGTGAAGGTTAACAAATAACCAAAATATAACATAGCAATTTCGAAATAAAACCCATATACAAATCCAAGAGTTGGTGTCACATACTCACGAACTGTCTAAGAGATTACTAAAACAAAGGTTTGAAAATAAATACATAGGATTGTCTTTGAAATATAAAGTAAGACAGAGCTGAAAGTGAAGAGTAGAAGGTGACGCCAAGGCCCACGAACGTCTGCGGGTCTACCTCGATGTCTCCTGTATGAACTGATGAGATGCTCCGACCGTCAGTGATCACCGGGTCCGACTGCGTAGTCTGCACAACATAAAGAAGTTCTGGTGTAGCATCAGTACAACCGACC
>ML258220.1:0-22373 GCA_005239495.1 Nicotiana undulata | reverse complement strand
TAGAACAGGGTAATAACTTAAATGTAAAGATAAAGGCAGGAATTTAACTTCTCAAACAGATAATGAACAGCATAAGGCGCTGCATGTCCCCTCGTGCATAACCTCACAATCACTCGGCACGGAATATCCCCTCGTGCGTATATAATAACACTTGGAACGGAATGTCCCCTCGTGCATAACCTCACAATCACTCGGCACGGAATATCCCCTCGTGCGTATATAATAACACTTGGANCGTGCAATAAATAATCAACGATCAACACGGCATGTCCCCTCGTGTGATAAATAATAAACGATCAACACGGCATGTCCCCTCGTGCGAAAGATAATAAACGATCAACACGGCATGTCCCCTTGTGTGATAATAACAAACAAGCAATAATATAATGCGAAAACTCAACAATAAGAAGTCTCAAGTATATGGAAATGCTCAATAAAATTCTATTGTCCCGGCAAGGAGAAACCATCAATTACAAACTCAACAAATGCCCGACAAGGGTCTCAGCTATAACAAACCTCGCATCAGAAATACAATTTTACAGTGTAAGCCTCAACTGAAACAAATAACTCAATAACTCCCCACGTCATGAAACAACATCAAGGTATCACTACTAATTCACCAATTACTCATAGTAGGGGGAATATTAAGAATACAGTAAGTTTCATCACAATTGACTCACGGGCATGCTTGACCGCAACATATAGGCACTCGTCACCACGCCTATACGTTGGACATGAGTTACACATAGCAAATAAGACTCTATACCTAATCCCTCAAGCTGAGGTTAGGCCAAACACTTACCTCGGCTCCAAAAATGCAAGTCAACCCTCAATCACAGCCTTCCCTCTCGAATCCAACTCCGAATGGGTAATATCTAGACATAAAGGATTTATTAACATCAATAAGTACTAAATAAACCAATTACCAAGCCTAATTATACATTTCCTACTATTCTTCCAGGAATACTAAAATTCGACCCCCGGGCCCACAAAATTACTTTAACATTAATTCCTACTTAATCAATTATCCGGAGCCTAAGGCTCGAAGTTATGTGATTTATACAAGAATTCATGGCCTAACATGGAAATTCACAAAAATCCCCAAGAACCCTAAAATTACTACCTAATTCTATGATTTTTAGATGATTTAGTTGTGAATTAAGTAGGAATTAATGTTAAACCTAGAAGATTATTGGGTTTAACTTACCTCTTATAGTGGGTGGTCGTGGGAGGTGCTTCCCAAACTTGGATGCTCTCTAATGGAGGTTGATGGTGGATAAAATGAAGAAAACCCGAAATTTTGGACATTTAAGAGGGGTGCCAACAGGGGTTTCCGCACCTGCAACCTTAGGACCGCAGGTGCGGTCACGCGCCTGCGAGAAATTCTTTGCCCCTGCGGAAAAGGGCCTGGGACACTAGGCTCGCACCTCAGGAGTTGGGAGCCGCGCCAGCGGTCCCGCTCCTGCGGAATTTGTTCCGCACCAGCAGACTTTGGGCAAGGGGGCTGAGGATCGCACCTGCAGAGGGATTTCTACACCAGCGGACCCGCTCTTGCGGAATTTGTTCCGCACCAGCGGAGGATTCGCACCTGCGAAGCTGGGACCGCAGGAGCGGTCCCGTACCTGCGGCTGAGCAACCGCACTTGCGGTCACACCAGCAACAGCTGCACCAGCAGTTGTTTTAGCTGGTTTTTGGCCTCGTGTGGTGTTCGGGAGGCACCTGGGCCCACCCGAACCCGCGCCCAAATATACCAACAAGTGTGTATTCATGATACAGACTCGCTCGAATTTCCGGAACATGGAAAACAACAATGATACTCAAACTTCCACCCCAAAACCAAATTGAATCAAAACTAAGAACTTGAAATTCTAGAATTCACTTCAATGGGCCGAACCGGCCTAAACTACTCGGAATGACTTCAAATTTTGCAGACAAGTTATAAATGACACGACGAAACTATTCCCGGTCTCGGAATTCCATTCGGACATCGGGAACATAAAATCACATTCCAAACAAAATTACAAATTCTATGAGATTTCTCAAAACTTTATTAACTCCAATTTTCCTCATTTGATCCAAAACCAATCAAATCAAGTCCGTTTTACACCAAATTTCACAGATAGGACAAATAACATATAATAAACATGTTCCGGGCTCCGGAGCTGTAATACGGGCCCGGTAACACGGCTTTCACATAATTACTCATTTTCAAAATCCTTTATTATTTCCAGAAAATAATTTTCTTTAAAAATTCATTTCTCGGGCTTGGGACCTCGGAATTCAATTCCGGGCATACGCCCAAGTCCCATAATTTCCTACGGACCCTCCGGGGCTATCACATCACGGGTCCGGGTCCGTTTACCAAAAACATTGACCAAAGTCAACTTTATTCAATTATTCAATTCAAAAATTCCATTTTTATCAAATTTTCACAAGGAAGCTTCCCGGCTACCTGCCCGGGATGTGCACGCATATCGAGGTGAGATTAACAGAGGCTTTCGGTGCCTCGGAACACAGATTTAGCTAGAACTACTTAGGATGACCTTTTGGATCATCACATTATTAACATGAACTACCCAAATTAATTCTTTAATAACACATATTACAACTTAGTCCCACATGCATGGCCTATTTCTAACCCTCACAACATATTTGAACTCTTAACTTCTTGCATGAAATTTTTTGAAATAGAACTTACCCGGATGGAAGACAATCTATGGTTATCTTTCTTGATTCTTGAAGACTTGAGCAAGATTTGGATGATTATGAAGTTAAGCCCCATCTTTCTCTCTCAATATGCTCTCACCTCTCTCTAAAATCAGTAGAAAATGACCCCAAATGAAGCCCCTAAACCTATTTATTAAAATGGGGTCGGGTTATAAAAATAGGAAAAATAAACCTCCGTAACAGGGTCTGCGATTGCATAATGGATCGCATAACACACATGCGGGCCGCAGAGTGAATCGCAAAATCGCTGCCCAAATCTGGGATACACTGGCCCAGTCTGCGACCAGATTTGCGATCGCAGATCAAAAATGTGGATCGCATTTTGATTCTGCGATCGCAGATTCGACACAGGATTGCATTTTTTCCAGCCTTCGGTAATTTTACCATAACTTTGCGTAGGAATATCCAAATGATGAACGGTTTGAAGAATTGGAAGCTAGACTCGAAGACCTTTCATTTGATAGGTTAGTCATAACATAATACCTTATACATAATTAGATATGATCCTTCAAAGTGAGTACTAGTGCAAACTCATTTGGAATTTTAGCCTATTATGGAATTCTCCAATTTGGCCTAGCCTTAGGTTTCCCCTTGGACCTCACCTCACTTATTATATCCAATTCATTTACATCATATTTAAATCACATAAAATATTATAATTAGTCTACCAGGCACCTTGAAATCCTATATCGCTTGGCAAAATTTTCCTGGGTCTTACAATTATGATCTTCCTTCAACCACCGAAATTGGAAATGGAAAAATAGGGCAACAACCAGGGGAAGACTGGGTATATGGGAGGAATTAACAGGAAGAGGACTTGAGGGTTCTAGGAGTAAACTCAAAAGCCTCGCGGCTAGTGGAGCCAGTACTAACATTAAAATCAGTTTGATTCGTAGAATAGAACAATTAACAGATAGAGATACTCAAACAAGTATCATGCAAATAAAAAGAGGAGCGAAAGTACTCATCTTCCTTACAACTAGAAGAAGGACAACCTTCAAGGATAAGATGAACAACAAGAATAAATATCATGATCCATCTACAAAAATAAAGGCTCGACAAACCCTAGCTTCGATGGAGATTTAGAAATGTCACCAAAAGTAATTGAGCAGACCAAACCCTGAAAATAACTTGCAAGGGAAGAGGGAGAGCTCGCCGAGCAAATGAAAATCTTGTCGATTCCAATCACTAGGAGAAAACGAAAGCCTCAGCAAGGTAGAGTCAGGGCACTACCAAACTAAAGAGGATGATAAAACAAGGCAAGATCTTCACTATGATACTATGTCAACATTCAGACTGGAGCAAAAACTCGAAGCAAAATGGCCTTTGGTTTTGAATAGAGAAGAATAAAGGGTCGAGAGACAATATCTTTTTATTTTGTGCAAAAATATTAGAATTCTCCATCCATTGATTCGGTAAGAAGTTCTTCAGGTGTATTCCCTTGTTGAGAGTTTAGAAATGTGTTTTGGAAGTAGCAATTCTACAGTTACAACTCAATTCAAGGACATGATTATAGAGCTCAATGTCATAAGAAATTGCATATAAGAAAATTTACGGTGGAGTGGATTCACGAAATAATGGATCTTGTTCAAAGAGTAGGTGAATGCAATGTTTTATGATTTAGTGTATTATCAAAACCATGTTTATGAGAACTTCCCCCTACTACGGACATACATACACAGTGAGTAGAATCTTGGTGTTTCTCATGAGGATGCACCAAGGAGTGACTGACTCAACGACTTTAGGTTGATAGGGCGACGACTTAATCGATGCCCCTCGAATCCACATCCCTAACGTACGTTGGTACCATACCGATATACTATAGGATTTGGTGGTGCAGTGACATTAATAGGGACATGGGCACTCCCCTTAGTGACAGGTTCTACTAATCCCTCCAGGGCTAAATACATTCTTTTAACAAATCTTTGGGCAATCTCCTTCGGACTCAATAGTGGGATAAATCCTTCCTTACATGCTTCAAATTCGCGGATTATGGTATCAAGATTACTAATCTTGAGAATAAGACTTAGAGAGGAAAATATCTCCCTATCTTGAGCTCTATCGCCGATTTGGAGTATCAAAGAAGGGTGAAATTCCTAAATGTCCAAGAAACCCCCTAATTATAGATGTGGTCGACAACACAACGATAAGAAGGGCTCTACTAGACATGACTCCGAGACATTCTCGGACACTTTAAAACCTTAGGCTCTGATACCAAGTTTGTCACCCAAAACCGAGGGGCACGACCGGCGCTCAATCGAGTAAACTCGACTGAGCAAGCCTGATAGGTTTCATTCTACCCAAACTATTTCATTAATTAAATAGGAGATAAATTCTATCAATCATACTATATAAATATTACATTAACTTCCATTTTTATTTTCATTAGCAGTTTCAACCATAATATCAAGAATATTACAATCTTTGTAGATATGATGAAAAACATATTTGCCAAATACCAATAATTCTAGTTTAATTCCAATACCCGACCCCTCCCACAACCTGTCTACGGAGCCTCTAAATACAACTGAAGAGTAATATGGAAATGCCGGCAACAAGGCTCTAGCTATACCTCAAATGAATAATACACCATAACCAAATAACACAGGACCCCGAAATGAAGCGGGAATCACCAAGTTAGCTGGGAGGAACATACCGCTATCTCTGAACGCTGCCGCAAACTCTGGAAACACCTGTATCAATTAAAGATGCAGCGTCCCCAAAAAAAAAGGACGTTAGTACCATTGAATAGTACTAGTATGTATGAACAAACTCTACTCTAGATAGAATAAACATCGAACATGTAATAATACAATTAGAGACATCAAATAACAATTCACAGAAATAGGGGAAACACAAACAAGAGTCACCATGTTTGCTTATCCCGTTTTTCCATCTTTTGGATAGTAGTTCTTTTAAATCCAAGTGCCACAATTTTAATATACCACCGTGTCGTTTTAACACGGAGTCCGGTCTCGGCCCGACCGGCTAAGCCATCCCAAGTGAGACATTACAGCATCATAGTTTTATAATTACCACCGTGTCATTTTAACACGCAGTCCGGTCTCGGCCCGACCGGCTAAGCCATCTCACTTGAAATAGTGAGACATTACCAATATCATATTTTTGATGTGATTACCACCATGTGTACAACATGGAGTCCGATCTCGGCCCGATCGGCTAAGACATCTCACTCTGGGACATAACCATATAAATTTAATCCTTCAGTTCACATATCTTCCCATCATTTATTATACAGTTCTTGTCACTTGGGCATATTTAACCATTTATGTTACATTCCCCTCTTTAACCGTTTCATATTCTCATTTTTCATATCAACTACAACCAACACATATAAGGATTCACACAAAAAATAAAAGAAGAGCATGATAATCATAATTCATACTTTCAAATGGCATAGTGCCATGGTAGTAACATAGAACAATATGGAAGCCAGAGTTTCCCATCATAACACATAGAACCCATCAATTCTTTAAAGAATCAAACAATGGGACTCATACCGTATATTTGAGCACCAACGAGTCCATTCTATGAAGATTAGAGTTAGCCATACATACATTAATTATGTTTTCCCTTAATTTCTACCACAATTGTCGAAACCTTTAGAACCTTCAATCTATTTCACAATGTAGCACAATTGAACCCAAAATTAGGGACAATAATTATAGCCCTAGCTCACTTGAGCATTATATCAAACATGATGTGTTCATTAAGGTTGCATGGTCCCTTTTTAGTGAAAGATTACTCCAACCCATTTCCCCTATATGATTTAGGATTACTTGATTACATGCATACAAGGTGACCACTCTTACCCTCATAAGTTACCTCCCCAATGACCCATTATTGCTATACTATGGAATTAAGCGTTTAGGTGATGGATGCTTACTTATTGTGAAGGAGACCCTTTATAATCTTCAAGGTGTTTGGGCAAGAATTGAAAGACAATGGATGAGATCACTTCCTCTCTCTAAGACCCCTCTTCCTCACTCTAAATTACAAGAAAATGAGCTTAAAATTATGAGAAATGGGTTTTATATGGGTCTGGGGTCGGGTTTAAAAATTAGAAAATGGATAGTCCCAGATTTCGAACTGGGCTACAGACCTGGCGTCGCCTGGCTAATGCCTGGTCTGGCCTAGCTTTAGCCTGGCGTTACGTGGCTAACGCCTGGTCTGGCCTGGCTAAATACTGGTCTAGATGCGACGAAACATTTCAACTCCCCATCGCATTGTTCAACCCAAAACTGCGGAAGTACAATGTATTACCTACCTTGACACCACAAAACCTTAAATTGCATAGTGAAGTTTTCTGGGGCCTTACATAAAGAAAACAAAAATAATACCAAAACAAAAATTATTCAAAATATATAAACAAATATTAAAGTAAAAATTAGAGAAAACATAAGGATAGGAAGTAATCGAACATAGAAAGTAAAGATTCCCCAGAATCGGTAAGAAAAGGAGAAAGTTTCAAACCCTAGTTTTAGGAAAAGTGTGAAATCAGTGGAAAATAAAGTAAAAAGCACACAAAAATAGATGAACAGAAGCGGAATAACATCAGAATCAGAAGAATCAGACCTATTTTTGTTCGATTGAAAAGGTTTGAAAACCCTAATTTGGAGTAGGTAAGAATCATCAACAGATATGGAAAATATCATTACTCACAAAGAATCAATGATGAACATAGGCGGAATAGCCACAAAAATTAGAGGTGTAAACCGATTTGGTTCAATTTTGGAAAGATTGTCTTGCCATTTTAGGCAAACAACTAAGTACGATCATAGACGAGTGGTCAGTGGTGAGGAGACGTAAATAAGGTAAGGGAATCCATGGTGGATTCCGTTTTGGGGCCGGATGTGTGTGTGTGTGGGGGGGGTTGATAGGAACAGGGGCTAAGGTTCATGAGAGATGAGAGACAAGGGGATTCCAGGGTGGTATAGAATGATTAGGGTTAGGGGTTTAGGTATAGTAAAAGGGGCGGGTGTAACGTGGACCGTTGA
Source organism: Nicotiana undulata (assembly GCA_005239495.1). Taxonomy (NCBI): domain Eukaryota; kingdom Viridiplantae; phylum Streptophyta; class Magnoliopsida; order Solanales; family Solanaceae; genus Nicotiana; species Nicotiana undulata. The sequence continues at coordinate 14,628 of ML258220.1, read as the reverse complement.
TCTTAGAGATCAACGATCACGATTTAAATGGGTCCTGGGTCGGGTATTTAAATGGGTATGGGGATTGGGATAATGGGTCTTGGGCCAAGGATATTGGGCTGGTGTAAGGGTGTTGGGTTAAATACGAAAATAAGGGATTTTGGGGCTAAATTTAAATACCCACTATTTAACAGATAAACAATTTATAAAAAATATTTAATTAATAACAAAAATATCATTTGTGTATGAAAATGCTTAAAAATAATTAATTAATATTATAAAAATTTAAAAAGTCATTTTCTGTGTAAATAATGTAATTATATATGCATATGGGCTTTATTGCAAAATTTGCAATTTGGCCCTGAAATGCAAATGTAACTATGATAAATGCACTGAAAATATTAAAACCTCATATTGGTCTAAATGGTAAGTTTAGATGATTAAATCATCACAATATAATTTGTAGGGTAATTATTGGATATTTATATAATAAAAATACATAAATTAATTGATTTAAAGTCTTTAAAAATTCTGGAAAATCATGAAAAATATTTGTGTATGCTTGTAAATCAAATGATGATGCACATACACTATTTTGAAAGTATATATATATTTGGAAAATATGAGGGAAAAATTGGATATCAACAACCCCCCTCTTTACCCGGAAAGGATGAAAGAGTTGTCGGGTAAAGAAATGATGATCGATTTTGACCGAATAGGGTGATTTTGAAATATATAGGTCGGACCCCAGTTACCGAGCTTCCAACATATCCCTTGTTTTACAAGAATCAGGCCATGTGTAGTATTGGATCCAACGGTGGAATAAACTGATGGAGTTATTGTAAGAACGGACAAGATATTCTGGATAGGAAAATATCGGGATTGTAAATGGATGTTGCTGGGAATGAATATGGATATTTGAATGGTTATCAGATGGAAATGGGTAACAAACGGTGGTCGGTTATGTTTGAAATCGTTACAAGATAAGAACGTTGAATGGAAACAGGAGCGAAGATGGCTCCCGTTAGGAGAACGGTTACTTCCTGGGTCACCTGCAAAACTTAAAACACGATGCATGCAAATATATATGGATTATTGCGAGAATTTAAATATGATGCAAATTCCCTTTGGACTATGAAAGCTGTGTTTGGACGATGAGGATGGTGTCTTTAGACCATGATGTCCCGGGCCATGAATTGTGATATAGGGCATTCGCAGACCATGAAATGATGTTCTCGGGCTATGAAGATGTGCCTCCGAACTGTGATGCCTTTGAATAATGATGTGCAATATTGAGAGATCCGCAGGCCATGGCATGGTGTCTTCCAGCTATGAGGATGATTACTTTGGACTGTGACGCCTTCGGAAAATTTGGCTATGCTTCAGCCCATGAGATGCAAAGACATGATTGTACACGGCTAAAATCGGAGAGACCGATTTTACATCTGCTATAGCATTTCGTGACTTATCCGCATAAGGATAGAGATACAGCTCGAGGCCCGACCTCGAGTGTTCCCTATATTCGACCTCGAGGCAATGCATGCCTATGACTATCTTGAGCAAGTGTCACGAGGGCTAAGGCGGCCAAGTCTGCAACAAAGTACAAGTCCGTACTATGACATTGAATAGATGTACCAGCTGCATATCTTTGTAATAAATGCTTATGTACTATGTTGGGATTACCCCTTTATATAAAGGGTACTTTTATCATTATTTGCACAGACAATATTCAATAGAAGGAACAAGAACATTCTCTTCTCTCTAACTCAAACATCCCCTATTGTCTCTTTACTGATTTATTACTTGCATTTATTGTATTTCATTGGTTGTATTTCATTTATTATCCATCATTGATCATAGATAGCCTCCTCTGAGGCCCATAAAGTTGTTATAGCTTCATCGATCGCACATCACTGACCCCGAGCCTCGACCTCGAGGGTCTATCTCAGCTAGCTCGGAACCCCCAAATTAGGGAAGTCTGGTTTGCCTATCCTCGATTTCATATCATTTTACCTTATTTCTTTTACTCACACTTAGCATCTATTGCTTAACAACTAGAATTAAAATAAATTGCATATTTTTAGAACCACATAATCAAATATAATTGTAATTACCATTTTCAAGGTAAACAGTTTGGCGCCTACCGTGGGGCTAAAAATAACAGTGATTGTTTTAGTGCTGGTTCGCTAAAAACGCAAGTTATTCTTCACACTTTTTCTTGTCCAAGAATCTTTGATTTCAGGTCAAAATGTCTAACTCAGTAAATGAACACGAAAACAATGGTGCTGAGGACTATGGAGAGAACGACGTAGCTGTTCCAGGGGCTGGTGTACCACCACAGAACCCTGAGGATGCACTAAACCCAAACCCAGTGGTTGTGGGCTCACGCAACGCCCAACACGAAGATATTAGTTCCCGCACTAATGGGGATATACGTCGGGAAAAAGAATAGGAGGTTCAGAACACTCCAGCCCGAGAAGAAAGGAAGGTTAGCATTCACATTAGTTTTTAAATATTGCAGGCACAACAACACCGGAGAAGTCGAGCAAAGATGGATCGACAACCGACCCCACCATTATGAAAATTCTAGAAGACCTCACAAAGAGAATTGAATCAGGCAAAAATAAAATAGAAGCCAAAGACAAAAAGGTGGAAACCTACAACACGAGGGTTGACCAGATCCCAGGCGCACCCCCCGTTCTAAAAGGCGTAGATTCAAATAAGTTCGTACAAAGGCCGATCCCATCAAGCGTGGCCTCAAAACCCATCCCGAAGAAATTCAGAATGGCCGATCTCCCAAAATACAATGGGACCTCGGACCCCAACGAGCACATCACTGCCTACACTTGTGCCGTGAAGGGGAACGACTTAAAGGAGGACGAGATTGAATCCGTCCTATTGAAAAGGTTTGGAGAAACACTGTCAAAGGGGACTATGATATGGTATCACAACCTAACCCCTAATTCGATAGACTCATTTTCCATGCTGGCAGACTCTTTCATAAAGGCACATGCTGGTGCCATCAAGTTCGCGACTAGGAAATCCGACGTCTTCAAATAAAACAAAGAGAGAGTGAGATGCTATGGGAATTCATGTCTTGCTTCCAAATGGAGAGAATGGAGTTACGACTGGGCGGTACAGGCCTTCACCCAAGGCTTGAATGAGCGGAGCTCGATAGCTTCGAAATAGCTGAAGCAGGACTTGGTTGAATATCCCGCCGTCACCTGGGCGGACATCCACAATCAACACCAGTCAAAGATTAGGGTCGAGAATGACCAATTAGGAGCCCCCTTGGGCTCGGTATATCCTAGCAGGATATTGGCAAAGGAACAAAGGCCAAACAAGGATAGGTACCAGCCATACACTGATGACCGAAGGAACGCCCCGAGGTGCAACATACCTCTAAGCGATCGAAGGACAGATCGAGGACAGAACCCCCGTGGAATCGTAAACCGAGTCGATTTCAACAGACACACGGAATTGGTAGAGCCCCCTCGGCTGTCAGAGTATAACTTCAATGTTGATGTTTCAGACATCGTGTCAGCTGTAGGAAAAATCAAGGATACCAGGTGGCCAAAACCCATACTATCGGAACCATCGCAAAGAAACCATAGCTTGGTGTGCGAATTTCACGGCACACACGATCACATGATCGAGGATTGCAGACAACTCTGGGAGGAAGTAGCCCGACTTCTTAGCAAAGGGCACCTCAGAGAGTTCCTCAGTGACCAGGCTAAAAATCAACTTCAAGAAAGAGAGGCGAACAGGAAAAACGTAGCATAAGAGCCGTCACCAGGGAAAATCGAACTCGAGGTTAGATACACGAGGATGCCCTCACATTCAGTGATGAGAACCTCGAGACCCTGTCTCAGCCTCACAATGACACATTGGTAATTTCCTTCCTCGTGAATATGTATAGAGTTAAGCGTGTACTCGTGGATCCAGGTAGCTCAGCCAACATAATCAGGTCGAGGGTGGTGGCGGAGCTCAGAGTGCTCGATCAGATCGTGGCCACCTCTCGAGTCCTCAATGGATTCAACATGGCAAGCAAGACAACGAAAGGAGAAATTATCCTCCCGGTCAGCATGGCCGGAACAACCCAAAACACCAATTTTCACGTTATCGACGGAGACATGAGATATAATGCCTTGCTAGGGAGTCCATGGATACACTACATGAGAGCAGTACCATTGACCGTCCACCAAATGATCAAATTTCCAACAAAAGAGGGAACAAAAATGGTATACGGGGAGCAACATGCAGCACAGGAGATGTTCACGATATACGATGTTATACCAACATCGACACTTTCTACGTCGAAGGAACCGAAGGATAAGCAAATAGCTAAGTGGAAGTCATGAGCTACTTCCTCAGCTGCACCCTAATCTTTGAGTTGAGGACCGTACCGCATCATTAGAACAAGCAGAAGAAGGCGCTATCAAGTGTGGAACGCCATCGCTGCTAAGGTATGACAATATTCCTTTTTTCTATTATTCACTTTTTATACTAACCTATATGAAAGTGTCTGATAAAAAGAAATCGAAGTACCCTCTGGTCTGAAGACCTTAGGTTTTAAAGCATGCATTGCACTCTTTTACTTCGATCGGATTTTCTCCCAAAAAGGGTTTTGCCGGCAAAGGTTTTTAACGAGGCAACATTTATGTTCTACCTAAGGAGAACCTAGACAAGTATTCAAGGCTTCTCTCCAATCAACATCGAATACTGGGCGGCATCCCCCCAGGAGGCCACCTCCTCAGAAAAACCAAAATAAGCCAAAGAGGGTTTCGATAGGAAAATGATGTATCTGGCCAAATGGTCAAATGAACCGTGTCCGCATAGAATAGTCAACCCTCAAAAGTGAAAACATGTATACTTGTACCAAATAATCAAGGAAGTACCTTCTGCTACCATGACACTTTGCGGTTCAAAGAAGTTCTTAGTTTCACAAGAAAAGGCCCTAAGGCCAAAAACCCCTTGATGTCTCGAGGACTGTCGTCGGTTGTCACCCCATCGAGTTATTAAAGCTCGAGGCCATAAGATCCTAAAAGGGTGACCTCGGACATGATCGAAACTGTAAGTCCTACGGGCATGACCGAAACTGTAAGTTCTACGGGCATGACCAAAACTGTAAGACCTCGCATAAGGCGTGTCCAAATCATACGACCTTGAAAAAGGCGCAATCCCGAGTTCAAAGCCAAGGCTATATATTTGAACTTGTAAGACCCCTAAAAAGGCATACCCTCAAATATAGATGTCGAGGATACCTCACTCGGGGACTTAAGGCTACGGCCAAACACAAATGACTCAGGTCGATAGGCTCAGGCCAAACTAACGCGACTCGGGGACGCCTGACCGTCGCCATAAAATCAAATCCTTTGAATTATTTAGGAAAGAACCGGTTAAAACATTCTACCCTCGGCACAAGCAAAATAGCTTCTATAATATTCATGTCAGCTCCAAACAAACAAAAAGGCTCGAGACAATTCAGTCGTACGGCAAAACCTTCCGACGTGCTCATTTATCGTCAGATAACGACTCATAATTGAGGTTCTTTTCGGACCGTCGAATAGTCGGACAAACACAAAAACTTTAAATAAGTCTTTAGCGAGGGCAAATATAGCCATACTAAAGGTCGTATCGACCCAACGTGTGAGAGCCTTGACGCCATCTTAAAAAGCCTCATGGCTAATTCTAAAAAACCTAAGGGTCGATGAGCTTGAGCCGTAACCTGACTCGATGATTGAGCCCAAAACGGTTAACTATCATGCCTAAGGGAAAATGCATTGGAGCCTACGGGCCAATATCAAAAATCCTCCGGGTTGACTGAAAGTCATATCGACCTCATGCTTGAGAGCTTAAACACCGACTTAACAGGCCTCAAGGACAATCTGTAAACCTAAGGGGTTTTCGACAAGATCATGGGACCTGCTTTCGACGACCGAAATTCAAAGCAAGGAGAAAATAGATGCAAACAAGTTGAAAGAATTGGAAGATTTTTTATATATACATATGTTACAAATAGGCATTCACAAATGCTCCCGCAGAGAGCCTTGCACAAAACATAAAAAGAGAAAGCCTAGTCTACCCCCCCCCCTCCCCCGTGGACTGTGGCTCTATCGGCCTGTTCTTCATTATCCTTGGAATAGGACACAAGGAATTTGGTTTCCTATTCATCTGCCCTGGACTGCTCTATCTCTTCCGAGAGATCTAAGCCCCTAGCATGGATCTCCTCCAGGTCTTCCCTTCAGGATCTACATCAGGCATAGTCTATTTTCCTTCTTTCACGATCAGAAGCCCCTCTCAGCTCAGCCCGAGCATCGGCATCATCTTTCGAATAAACGTTCACTTTTTTGTCGGCCTTTTCTCGAGCCTCTTGAGCTTCAACATATGCATCAACAAATTCGGCTTTCATTTGCAAGAGCTCGACCTCGATACTTTCAATTTTGCTCGCCTGTACCGAGCTATCTTCACGAGCGTTATAGAGGTGCACTTCGAGGGCAGAAACCTTGGCTAAAGCATTTTTTCTAGCTGCAACGTAGGCATCTATTTGAGCCCTTAGCCCAATACACTCGTGCTTGGCCTGACCAACTCTTCCCCAAAGGTGTTTCAGGTACTCTGTCTTTCTCTGCAGCTGCGATACAAAAATATTAACCTCTGAGGACGAGAGAAGAAATATGTGCGTCATCAAAATAAGAGTCACCTGTCTCTCAAGGCGACCTTCGTAGTCGTGACTTCGGCTCACCTCATACCGAAGGTGTATCAATTTCTTTTCTCGTTTATCACAGAGAAGCCTAAGGGATTTCTCCCTATCCAAGTCTTTCCAGAACTCGGATTTGAGCTTATCAAAGGCCTGCGAAGGACAAACTTCAGTTGAAAAATGAAAATACGAAGTTGGAGGATAGAAGAATCATCAAAACTCACCGCGGAACAAAATCGCTGGGCCTCCTCGAAGGTCGATCGGGCGTATCCTAACCTGGCCTCTTCGGCTCCAATCGAACCATTCAGAGAAGGGACACCATCATTAGGGAGCCTTCTCCCACTATATGTCCCTTGGACCCGTGCGTCCCTCGAGGTGCCTTCGATTAGAGAAGAAAGTGGTAGCAGCAAATCCTTTCGCCTCGAAGCACCTTTGACGGGGGAAAATGATGGAAAGGGAAGAACCATTCCCCCAAGGCTAAATATTTCGGGCCTCAAAATCTCATCTTCATCGCCTTTATGCCTCTGAGCGGACCTCACCTCGTTAAAGGCTTCCTCGCATATAGAAGACTCTTTTCGTTTGTTCTCATTCTTCAGCTTCGAGGCCGGCGACTCCTTATCCTCTCTGAGGAGACACAGTCTCGTCCCGGGGAAGTCTCCAATACCGACATTGAAGGAGTTATCAAAATGGAAAGCTCTTCACAACTCTTACTGTGGTGTATGGTCTCCCATCCACCCTTCAACAAGTATCGCCACTTACTATCATCGTTAGTGGAGCAGGCCGCCAATCTCCGAATCCAATCTGCCAAGTCGGGGATCTCGAATGGCATCCACTTAGTTGCAGCAAAAATAAAGGGAAGACATAATTATAAAGTCGGGCTCCGCTATAAGAAAAATGATAAGGACACGACTGTGCCACTTACGTGTGAAATTTTGTTTCTCAGGAAATGGCATGAACTCCATTGGGATAATATCAGTAGTCCACACTCGGACTCGGTTCATCCACCCATGATCCCTCTGTTCTTTGTCACCTGCAGTACCACCCTTTCTCCCCATCCGCAGTCTCTCCTCACAACCTTGAGCTCTGAGGTTTGTTCGCCTAGCACCGGCGGTGTACCATCGGCCGGACAAGAAGCAAAGGCGGAACTCTCCTCTCCCTGGAGAACAAATTTTGACATAATGGTCATAAATGCTCTGGCACAAAGATGGGGAAACAAGGCGAAAACTTTGAATTGAAATGAAGGAAGAACTGGTGAAAGAACAAAGGTCTCTACAAAGGAGATAATTGCCCACAGTAGCAAGGTCCTCAAACGAAGAAAGCAAATGTATTTATAAGGTGAGCGGCAACTGTTCACCTACTTTGAAGATCAATTAATTATGACCATGTCATTGCCACTTCTTGGGAAGTGAACTGGTGGGACCTTCACGATCACTCCACAGGTTATGACATGCGAACGATATTGCTCGAGGGCACGAGGCCTCAAAATTAATCTGTCCACGAGATGGTACACTGTCTCGAGGATCTCTGATGTTACTGCTATGAGCTCTCAGGAGCCATCAATATCAATTTAACCCCGAGATGGTACCAGATCTTGAGGATCCCTGTTACCTTACCGAGCTCTAAGGGGCTGCCCGTGCCAATTTGGCCGTGAGATAGTGCCCGATCTCATAAATATCTGTTGATATGACTATGGTCTCTTGGGAGCCATTGATATCAATCTAGCCTCGAGACGGTTCGTGGTCTCAAGAATCTTCACCGCTATTTATACGGATTTTTAGAGGAACTAATATTCCAACCTCGAGATGGTACCTGATCTCGAGGAACCCTGCCACTGTAGATCTTATCTCTAAAGAGAGTTGTCGGAGGTCCACAGACCGATTTAGCCCGAGATGGTACCTAATATCGAAGACTTTATTATTATATGAATGGGCCCTAAAAGGCCGATATTAAACTTAAAAAAGATTATATGGTGAATAATAAATGGCTTGAAACAAGAAATGTTCCTTGGCATTTCCAGAAATATATATTTTACAAGAGTATATTTACATAGCTCCCCCGGAAACCCATATGCAAAAGAGAAAGAAGAGAAGAGGCAAAAACTATGGGTGGATCTATTCCTCACCCTCACCATTGTCCAAATCACTACCGGAGCCACAACCGGAGCTTTCGTCAAAAGAAGACGTAAGCGTCGATGCTTCTTTCAAAGCCTTGACCTTCTCGACCTCAGCTAGAAAGGCTGGTACCCTTGGAAATTGCCTCCTCGAGTGCCTGTCTTCTGGCTTGGAAACGAGCATGAGCAATGGACCGAGTCAGCCTCAACTCGACCTCTTCATATATTTGCCTAGCTCGATCATTGGCAGCAACTACATCTCTTTTGTAAAAGACAACATGGTCATCAGACTCAGCCTTGGCCGCAGATAGCAAACAAACTTCCTCCCCGGCACTTCGAAGAAGGTTCTGGGTCGAGGTCAACTCTCCCCGTAAAAAGTCCTTCTCCAAGGCCACGACTTCGTTCCACCTTTTCAGCTCGAGGATTTCCGCATCTTTGATCGCGACCTCTCCTTGAAGTTGCCCCATCAGATCATTCTTTTGTTTGATCTGCAAAACGAATCAAGAAAGCAGAGCACCAACGTGCGGGAATAAGGAAATGAACTCATATGTCACATTACCTACTCGGTGAAGCTAGTCCACTCCTGGTTCACCCCCTCCAAACTTGTCCGTAATTCATTAAGCTCATCATCCATTCGGGAGGAGGAAATTTTAGATGCATTCATCTCCAATTTGAGCTTCTCGAGCTCCTACTCACGCCGAGTGAGCTCGTCGTTAAGCTTAGAAAAGGCATGGTCGTACAGTTTCTTGACCTATAATATGAAGGAGAGGAGTCAGAAAACGAAGTTCGAAAAATGAAGTGAATGAAGTGTCAAAGAGAATTACCCACTTTTGGAGTTTTTTTGCTTCCTCGAGGGCATCAGGGGTATCAATCGGTATCTTCCTCATGGCCAGCGAAGTAATCTTTGAATAAGTAGTCCTCTCCCTGAAATACCCCTACGTATGCGGCGCCTCTGTTCTGCGCATCCCCCATCTCCCCTGGGGAATACGAGGGTCCCATATCAAGGTCATAACCAACATTGATCTTTGTAGAAGCTTCTGTTTGGCCCATAAATACATCAAATCCATGCTCTCCGAACTCACCAGCACAGACGGTACCATGTCCGATCTGAGGCTCGGGGACTGCATCTCCCCTTAGTGATTTCCTCTGTCCGAGGTGGGCCCGACTCGGCCACTTCCGACTTTGAGGCCCCCTTCGCAGATTTAGGAGAAGGACATTTAATGCTCTAACGAGCTGACGTCATGGAGGGGGTACCTAAGAAGTAAGGATTCGATATCGTTTATTATCATTCCATTCTAAGAAACGCAGGGACTATCTGTACACGGCTAAAATCGGAGAGACTGATTTTACATCTACTATGGCATTTTGTGGCTTATCCGCATAAGGATAAAGATACAGCTCGATGCCCGACCTCGAGTGTTCCCTATGTTGGACCTCGAGGCAATGCAGGCCTGTGACTATCCTGGGCAAGCGACACGAAGGCTAAGGCGACAAAGTCTGCAACAAAGTACAAGTCCGTACTATGACATTGAATAGTTGTACCAGCTGCATATCTTTGTAATAAAGGCTTATGTACTATGTTGGGATTACCCCTCTATATAAAGGGGACCTTTATCATTTTTTTCACACACAATATTCAATAGAAGGACCAAGAACATTCTCTGCTCTCTAACTACAACATCCCCTACTGTCTCTTTACTGATTTATTGCTTGCGTTTATTGTATTTCATTGTTTGTCTTTCGTTTATTATCCATCATTGATCATAGATAGCCTCCTCCGAGGCCCATAGAGTTGTTATAGCTTCATCGATCGCACATCACTAACCCTGAGCCCCGACCTTGAGGGCCTATCTCGACTAGCTCAGAAGTCCCGAATTAAGGTTGTCTTGTTTGCCTATCCTCCATTTCATATCATTTTACCTTATTTATTTTAATCACACTTAGCATCTATTTCTTAACAACTAGCATTAAAATAAATTTCATATTCTTAGAACTACATAATCAAATATAATTTTAATTACAATTTTCAAGGTAAACAATGATGCTCGAGATGAAACAAGATAGAGCTTAGTCTTGTCTAGAACCAGGGGCAGAGCTTAGCCCTGATAGAAGAGAATAATGTAAGGTTTTGAACAGCGCGGCATGTGTTGTTAGGCGAGGAGAGACAATGCTTATCTCATGCAAAATTGGAGACAATGCTTAGTCCCATGGAATGGGAAGGCAGAGCTTAGCCTTATGCAATTGAGGAGCCAGAGCTTTGCCTCATGAAAGATTGGAGATAATCCTTTGTCTCATGCAGAGGTAGGCATAGCTTACCCTTTATGCAATTAAGGAGGCAAGGCTTAGCCTCAAGCAAAATGGAGACAATGCTTAGTCTCTTGCAGAGGAAGGTAGAGCTTAGTCTTATGCAATTAAGGAGGCAGGGATTAGCCTCATGAGATGGAGACAAGGCTTAGTCTCATGCGAGGGCAGGAAATGCTTAGCCTTAATTCAATTAAGGAGGTAGGGCTTAGCCTCATGCAAGGATGGAGACAATGCTTAGTCTCATTCAAGGTTGGAGACAATGAGTGATAGCAGAGTATTTTTTAGCTAGGGATATATTTGCATTTAAAAACTTTTGTGGTTATGAATACAGTGATTCTAAGGTGTGCACGTACTTGCGGTATTCCTTGTTCCTTCATCCAAAGAAAAATTGTAAGTTTTACGGGAAGGTTGGTTCGTGCATCTGCCTACTTGCTTTGCTTTGCTTCCACATTGAAATCCTGCTCGAGTTACCATGGGTAGCATCTGGCTAAAAATAATAAAGTTTTGGAAAACTATATGCGCATTTAAAACACAATAATATGTAATATTAAATGAATTTGATGACCTAGTAACTGTGACAGTATCAGAGACATTGCGACCTTCTTGCCATAGAATTTTGAGGGTCCTCCTCAAAAAAGTTTCCCCAGTTATTCAGACGATTTCTGGTTGTTTCGCATACGGTGTCGTTGACTGAAATTGCTCCGGAATTGTAAGGGTCCTCCTCAAAATTCTGCCCCAGTTTCTGATTGTGGGGAAAAATGAAAATTTTGTTGAATTGTGACCGAACCCACAGGGCAGCCTACGTATTCCCTCTTAAATGAGAATCAGGTCAAGCGTAGTTCAGTTACATCAAATTGAATAAGTGTAAACAACTTAAACATAGTATATTTTGACTGCATCTGAGTTGATGGGCTTTGGCTAAATCTCTCCATCCATTTCTACGAGTGTGAGTGTTGTTCCTATTAGTACTCTTTAAACCATGTAGGGTCCTTCCAATTGGGTGAGAATTTTCCTTTGGCTTCATCCTAATGTGGAAAGATTCGTTTCAGCACTAGCTGCCCCGGTGCGAACTGTTTAGGTCTAACCCTCTACGACTCCCTTCATTTGGGGTCAATATGCTATGGAGCTTTTGCGCTTGATTTTGAAGGTCTCGCACAGAGCTTTCATTAGTTCACTGTTGAGATTGGCGGCATTATCAGTGATGATGGATTCTGGAACTCCGAATCGGCAAATAATACGGTCTCTGACGAAATCTGTGACGACTTTCTTGCTTACAGCTTTGTAAGACGCATCTTCAACCCGTTTTGTGAAGTAGTCTATGGACACTAGAATGAACTTGTGCCCGTTTGAAGTGGCAAGCTCGATTGGTCCAATGACATCCATTTCCCATGCGGCAAAAGGCCAAAGTGCACTTGTTGCATTGAGTTCATTTGGAGGTACTCGTATCATATCTATGTGTATCTGGCACTGATGATATTTCTGGACATATGGGATGCAGTCTGTTTCCATAGTCATCCAAAAGTATCCAGCTCTAAGTATCTTCTTGGCCAAAACGAAACCATTCATATGTGGTCCGCAAGTCCCATCATATATCTCTTCAAGCAGTTTGGAAGCTTCATTGGCGTCAACACACCATAATAGCCTCCTCTCTGGAAGAAATGGTTGGACAATCTCCGGAGCGTGCGTTTATGAGTATGGTTTGCATGCTCTGTGTATTCTCCATTTTCCAAGTACTCCTTGATATCATGAAACCACGAATATCCATCCGTTTCTTCTTCAACATGAGCACAGTAAGCTGGCTGGTTATGGATCCTTACCGGAATGGGATCAATAAAATTCTTGTCTGGATGCTATATCTTGGAGGACAAAGTGGCTAATTCATCTGCGAACTCATTCTGGATTCTCGGGACATGCCTGAACTCTATCTTCGTGAACCTCTTCATCATCTCTTGTACATGATATAGATATGGTAATATCTTGGTATTATTTGTAGCCCATTCTCCTTATACCTAGTGTACCAGCAGGTCCGAATCACCAATCACCAACAATTCTTGTACATTCATGTCAATAGCTAAATTAAGCCCTAATATGCAAGCTTCATACTCCGCCATATTATTTGTGCATGGGAATCTGAGTTTCACGGACACTGGGTAATGTTGACCGGTTTTGACACAAAAATGGCTTTGATATGTACTCCTTTGAAATTTGCAGCTCCATCGAAGAACATTCTCCACCCGTCATAGTCTTCAGCAATATCCTCTCCTACGAATGAAACTTCTTCATCAGGAAAATACATTTTTAATGTTTCATATTCTCCTCCTACACGATTTTCCGCAAGATGATCCGCTAATGCTTGCCCCTTAACTTCCATCTCAGTTACATAGATGATATCAAGTTCAGTCAATAATATCTACCATTTTGCTAGTTTCCCCGTAGGCATAGGCTTCTGGAAAATGTATATCAAAGGATCCATCCTTGATATGAGATATGTGGTATAAACACAGAAGTAGTGCCTTAATTTCTTGGCTATCCATGTCAGAGCACAACAAGTGCGTTCCAGCAGAGAATATTGTGCTTCGTAGGGTGTGAATTTCTTACTCAGATAATATATGGTATTCTTTCCTTCTCGTCTCGTGATGTTGTCCCAAGACACAACCGAAAGCCCCATCTAGTACGGAGAGGTAGAGTAGCATTGGTCTACCAGGCTCTGGCGGGACTAGGACTGGTGGTGTGGATAAGTATTCTTTGATTTTTTCAAAAGCCTTCTGACAGTCTTCAGTCCAACTGTGTCACTACCCAAATTTCCCTCCGTTGGGTATCGTGATGCCACCTAGTCTTAGGGACTAGGTAAGCCTAACATTTAATGTATAACATCAATGATAAAGGAACTCTAACAGTCTCAATATAGAAATCTTGATAGAATTTACAATTTCCCAAAACCGGTAATACAAGTCGTAAGCTCTACATAATTTGTTACAACTTCTAAATACGACTGTTTAGAAATAAGTAAGAACAGTTGAATAAAAGTAGGAATGTGACTCCGAAGCCAGCGAACACAACAGTAGGTTTACCTTGAGTCTCCTCGTTGATGATCCACGTAGTTACTAATAATCAATACCTGGATCTGCACAGGAAACATGTGCAGAAGTGTAGAATTAGCACACCACAGCGGTGCCCAGTAAGTATCAAGACTAACCTCGGTGAAGTAGTGACGAGGACTAGTCCGGACACCCACTGGTCTAATAAATCAAACAGACAAAAATATCGAAATGACAGGATGTAACATCTATCTAATGGCTACACAACATAACTAATGAAATGCGGAAGGGAATACAACCAATAACAACATAACATTACAACAATACACAAAGAATGTACGAGAACACCGCGAGTGTCTTCGAAAAATACTTCGAGTGTAAACTTTCACCCGTAAGTTTATATTGAAAGCTTTAAATATAATCACTTCAACTAGAAAGTTTCTTGGAGATATACTTCCTTAGAATATATATATATATATATATATATATATATATATATA